>PVJH01002856.1:0-74361 GCA_004026705.1 Nesogale talazaci
AATCATAAAATAATTTTTAAAAAATCAAAATAGACATCGTAGTCTTTTCTGACCACAATGAAGTTATAAACACACAAAGCACAAAGATACCAACAAAAATGTAAGTTTTTCAAGTTAAAGAACACAAATATAAATATGCCATATATCTTAGAACATAATTACAATGAAATTTCAATATAAGTAAAAATGAAAATGCTATGTCAAAGATTTGGAAGATGCAGATAAAGTAGTGTTTAATTGCAATGTATACTTCAAGATGCTTGTAATACAAAAGCAGAAAAATTGGAGAATATATAATTGAAGTTTCTATCTCAAGAAAAGCTAGAAAACAAATGATAATGAAGCCAAAAGAAAACAGAAGGGGAAAAAATACTTCCAATAAAGGAGCAAAGTAGAAAGCAAATATGGACAAGCAACAAACAAGTTTCTAGGGCCAGATTTTGATAGATTAATTCTTCCAAATATTTTAGGAGGAAATAATATTAATCTTACACAGGCTGTTTTAGAGAAGAGATAAAGAGGAATACTTTCTAAGTCATCATATGACTCAAAGTTGGCATTGACACAAGTGTTATATGAGACCAGTAGAATTCAGAAATAGGCACATGCACATAAAATCACTGAATTTATTACAAAATATACCATTAAAAGGGTAAAAAATAAAAACCACTAGCTAGACAATATATGATAAAGTATTCATCCAACAGTAAAATGGTATTCAGAATATGTAAACTCTGAAAAAACAGAAAACATTTTTAATGACTTATGGAACAAAGCTAAAGAAGTTATCTACCTGGCCAGTAAACATAAAAATACTATCAATTGAAGAAAAATGTACTTTATGTCCACAAAAGGATATTATTTCATGTACACCAGATGGTAAAATTAAACATAATGCCATATGGCCAGAATGTGAACAATTAGAACTCTCACACATTGCTGGTGTAAATATAAGCAGATAAAGCTACTTTGGGAAATGTTTGGCAGTATCTCTTAAAACTAAAACAATTCCACTCTTACACATACAGGCAACAGAAATGAGTACATCTGTTTACCAGAAGAGTTATATAAAATCTCGATAGTAATAGTATTCATAATAATGAAACATTTGGATGCAATCCAATGTCCTTCAATAGAGGAATAGATGAACTGTGGCATAGTCACACACTGGAAGCAAAAGAGAATATGCAGCCAATAGATGATCACCCTACAACTACACCACTCTACCAAGTCAACTTTGATTCACAGCATCCCTATAAGACAAGACTAGAACTGCCCCCATGGGGCTCCAAGACTGTAAAGCTTTAGGGGAACAAAAGCACTATCTTTCTCTCCCACGGAGCTGGTTTTGAGTTCAAATGGCTGATCTTGTGGTGAGCAAACAACACCTAACCCCCTTAACCCACTTAATCCCCAGTAAAAACTAATTGAGCTCTGGTGTACTTTAGTGAATTTAATACCTCCCTTAAAATTGAAAATATCTATGCACTATGTAAAACAGTAAAAAAATTCGTAGAGAAACTGAGTAATACAACAATTTAGAGGATTCTTAGGCCAGTTATAGTTCAAATAGATGGTCTTGATAAAAGAGTATAGGAACAAAACTTTAGTGAAATACAAGCCATATACAAGAGATTAATGTGTGCTGCTGCTAACCTGGTATCAATCAGAAACAAGATAAGAAGCAGCAATCTGTATTTTAACACCTCTTCTAGGTGATTCTGACATATGAAATAATTGTGAATAATTTCATGAAAATAGCTAGAAAGGAAAAAAATTAGAAAAGTAGTCAATAACTACAATAACTTTTCTTTAGAAAAGCTATCTAATCTGTTAAATTACTACATTAAATGAGATCACAAAATTATAAGGAAGAGTTTATTACACATTAGTTTCATTTTAGACATAGTACTATTCAAGGACCCTTCAAGGTGGGCTTACTAAATAGGCAAATCAAAATACTCAACCAAAAAAAAAAAAAGAGGCTCAGGCTAGATTTAAATACATAAAGTAATTAATTCCAAAAGAATTTATAAATCACAAGACTTTGCTAGTTCCCATGGTTACAAAGATACATAGAAAATAGATCCTGCCAGTGCTGTCAAGAATGTGGATCAGAGATTCTTAAATTTTTTGGTTGTACAAAAATTCTCTAAAAAATTATTTAGTATTTCTAAGCTTTCATACTTAAAATATGAGTGATATCTATCAATATTTGCCATAACAGATAGGAAAACTGAGAGGGAAAAATGAGAAGAATTAATTTTTAAAATCTCTTTAATGTCTATAATACATACAATTGGAGTCTTCTACTTGCTGCTACATTTATATTGTAATGCTTCATTTTAGATGAAATGTATTAAGAAAATCTGATCTCAAGCAGAAATAAACTAGAAAAGTAATTCAATAAATTATTCACATAATTTTGGATAGGTTTTTTTTTTTTTAGTTTTCATTTATACACCACAGTCAGCAGCAAAATTTCTAGTTAGCAATGTGAAACCTGAAACTACATCAATTAAGTCCTCAAACTCTATTCAATGTTTCCCAAAGTGTGTGATATACAACTTCCTGGAAAGTGAATGCAAGTTGCTAGAATGGTCCAGCGGGGTGTACAAGCATAGTTCACTGCCACTGGGTCAGTTCTGACTTAGAGCAGATATCTGCTCTTTATCCTGAATTATGTATGGTCTATAGTATGAAAGTTTTCAATTGTGAATTGCTGGAGGGAGATGGGGGAGTAAGTTTTTTATGACAAGATGGTGTTAAACGTAGGAAATTTGGAAGACCATGCTCTAGACACTTGTGATTAGAGCAAAAGTTGAAGGTAAATAACATCTATTAAGATTTTAGGAAAATAATATTGGTTTTTGTGGGCCCCCCAAAGGTAGTGTGTAAAGCGCACTGCTCATCTAGTTGGTAAATCAAAGCTTGAGTATAGTAGGTTAAAACTTGGGCAATTCAAATCCACCAGCTGCTCCATGGGAAAAAGAAGAGGCAGCCTGCTTCTGTAAAGATTCACAGCCAAAGAAACCGTATGGAGCAGTTCTACTCTGCCCTGTAGGGTAACCTGGTGGTTGAATAACTTGCTGAGAGTGGGCTTAAGTGTTTTTTGTTTTGTGTGTGTGTGTGCAGGTGTGAGTGTGTGGGTGCTTCACACACATAAAACTCACTGCTATGAAGCTGATTCCCAGGTGGCACAGTAACAGATTATGTCTCTGGCTGCTAACCACAAAGCCAGCAGTTTGAAATCACCAAGACAACGGCTTTCTATTCCTGGGAAGACTGACAGTCTCAGAAATATACAAGGGCAATCCTACTTTTCCTACTCTGTCCTATGAGATAACAATGAGTCACAAATTACTCAATGCCAGTGGATTTGGTTTGGTTTTTTTGACAAGGAACACTTGCCAAACTCCTTTTACAACCATTAGCTCAAATATTTATCAGAAAAACCATCCTAGACAGACCTCTTCTAGACATACTATTAAGCATTATCACTGCACTGAGGACTTTTCCTTATATTCATGCAATCTTTTTGAAGCGTCCATCTCTTGCTCCACAAGAGCTGGGAACGAATATAGTTTTGCTCATAGCTGTTTCCCCAGGACATCACCAACCTAAAACGTACATAAGATCCTATCGTTCTTCTGCTCAGTGGATGACTCCTTAGCACACGCAACGTAAACTTCAAAGCTGTCAATACGGCCTACAAGACTCCACCTGATCTGCTATCGCTTCTCGCTCTTATCTCATCTTAGATCCAACTCCCACTGCTAACCCTACCACGGTACTCTGCTCTTGTTCATGGAGCCAAGACTTCCAGTGGATTCAGTCGTGTTCTATGATGGGTACTCTTCCCACCCCCCCCCAAAGAAAATTGAAGTAAGCTCAACTAGGAAGAGCTTCCCCCACACCCCACCCCTTTGCTAAGTAAGCCTCCACGAACTTCATCTGAGTTAGTGCACCCAGTGGCGTTGCCCAGGAAGGTTCTCTCTGATCACAGTGAATTTTTTCATAAAAGCAGTTTTTAGGAACCTCATTTTCTGTGAGGGATAATTTACGAGAACAATGTGGGGCTGTGAATTTTGGTCTCCTGCTCAGGAAAAATGCTACAGAAACTGTTGTCTTATTGAGCACAAATCCTCAAGCGTATGAGTGGGTTTCTCATTTCAAAAAAGGTGAAATGTTGATTGATGGCAAACCTCATTCTGGACGTCCATCAACTTCCCAAAAGGAGGAAGCTATTGACAAAATTCATGCACCTGAGCTTGAAGACTGACAACAGTTCATTAAGAGATGAAGTTAACTGGGGACTACTTTGGAGCTCAGTTCAGCGAATTTTAAAGGAAGATTTGGGAATGAGAAAGGTCACTGTGAAATTAGTGCCTTGGGTTCTAACTGGCCAGAAAAAGAGCATCAAGTGGAAACATGCTGTGCTCAGAGAGAACAGTTCTGCAATGACCCAGACTTTTCCCAAAGTCATTACTGTGCAGACACGGTGCTATTCTTATGACCCTGAAAGCAAACAAACATCAATTGAGACAGAGGAAGATGCCATCATCACCTTGCCCTCCAAAAGCTCATCAAGTGAGATCAGAGATCAAGAGGATGCTCACTTGGTTTTGTTTTGATATGAGGGGAGTTTGTTCCACCAGGGCAGACTGTTAGGTGAGCTTTCTATTTAGAGTTTCTGATAAGACTGCATAACTGTGTGCAACAAAAAAGACCTGATTGTGGCAGACAGGGAATTCATTTTGCCAACATGATAATACACCTACTCATACAGTCACCTCGTTGTGACAGTGTGGGGCAAAAAATACAAGCCTGTCTTGGCCCACGTACATTACTCCCCTGACCTTGCTCCATGGGACTTCTGTTTCCATGCATGAAAGGACAGCTGATTTCACAACACAGAAGTGAAGAAAAAAAATGAGGGTGATGCTGTCAACCATCCAAACACATGAGTTTTAAAAAATGTTCCAAGAATGGAATAGCAGATTTGACAAATATAATAAGTACAATGGAAAGTACTTTTAAGGTGGTAAAGATGTTTTGTCAAACATTAAATACATAACTTTGGAAAACAAATTCTGGGGTTTGGGGGTACCCTCTTCATATAGAGTGAAAACTGAAACAGACCTCAACTTTTAAATTTTGGGTGGTTTGGAGCCCTTCAGAAGCATGGATTATTTCCAGTGTGTTGCCTTAATGTTCTTTATTTTACTTCTCTAGATGCCAATATTCATTGTAAAGAATGCACAGAACTCAATGAAAAAAATCATAATTAAAAGGTATATTAAGGAAGCTAACACGTTGTACTTCCAGGGAGAGATGTTCAGGATAGTTGTTTATCATGCCAAGTGACAAAGTTCTTTCAGGTCCACTAATACATACCCAAAGAGACATACATTTCTGCTGCAAACCTCAACCTAAGACACTCAGCTCAAGTTTCCAGGGTCAGAAAACGCAGATCCCTGAATTAAGTTCCCAGGGGCACTTCACTCCACAAGCCAGCCTCCTGCACAAATTGCTTCAGCTTTACTTGTCCCATGGTTGGAAAGTCCATCACTTTGTTCCATGCTCTAGGTCTGGTTTCTGCTGCTCTTCTCATGGTTGAACGGTCTTCTGGATTCAGGAGGTTCACTACACAGGTAACGTATAGAGGCACTCTTGGCTCTTGTTGGTAATGAGATCCCTCATCCGGCTTCTTAGAGGGCTCACATTATACACAGCAGGAGGGCAAGACAAAAAATCCTGTACACAGTTAGACACACGTGGTGAAATCTATGCGCATTTCCCCCCCACCTTCTTACCAGACTCATTCAGGAAAAGGGCATTTGGTGGGGGTTAGAGACTTTAGTGAGAAGTACCACATTAAACAATTAAATAAGAACACGCCTGCAGCCAGGAATGTGGTGCATGTGATACATTCAACAACCACCATCTTTGCTGATCAAGATACTTGGTTTCTATGTGCATTGCTATGCAATACATAGGTTGTCGTTGCCTTCTAAGTGGAAGATTACATTTCTAGATGATATCGACATGAAAATTTTCCCATTCCAGTTGTCATCCAGCCATACATTTTACATATTCTGATCCATTCTCGTCCCACTTTGTCACCCACTCATTGCCATGGAGCCAATTCCAATGCACAACAACCCTAGATGGCGTTTCTAAGACTAACTAACTATTCACAGGGGCAGACGGCCTCACCTTTCTCCCTTGCTGTGTTTGAGTGGCTGCCCTCACACTGAGCACTCCAACAGCTAACCCGCAACGTCTCCAGGGCTCCCATACCAAACCAAGTCCTCCCTGGCCCTCATTAAACACATCCCTTCTTTAGAACCTTAGCTCTTACAATCCCCACAGTAACACTTTCCTCTCCCACAGCCATACAACTTACACCACGCATTCACTTCAGGTCTCTCCTCAAAGAACGGCCTATCAGTGAGGTCATGTCTGAATATCCCTTTCAAGCAATAGCAATAGTACTACCCTCAACACTTTTGCCTCTATTCTCATTTCAAGTCTGAGCATAAAAACCAAAACCTAAAAATCACAACATTGCATGTCCACCTTCCTAATACGATCGCTGACAACAAATGTGTGCATAAGCAAATGTGGTGAAGTAAGCAGATGGTGTCTGGCTATCAAAAGAGAGAGTGCCTGGGGTTTTAGACTTGAAGGTAGACAAGTGGCCATCTGGCTCAGGAGCAACGGGACCCACATGGAGGAAGCACACTAGCCTGCATGACCTCAAGGTGCCGAAGGATTGGTTGTCAGGCATTGAATAATTGAAAATTGTTATCATTGTAGATGGGGTGGGAGTACAGATTGGGGACCTAAAACCCATCAATTGGTGAGGTGACATCCCCTTGTGGAGGAGCGGTGGGGAGGAAATGAGCCACTCTGTGTAAAGTTTGGCAACAATGAAATATGCAACTTTCCTCTAGTTCTTGGATGCTTCCTCCCACCATCATGATCCCAATTCTACTTTTCAAGGGCAGCTAGACCAGGGAATGTACACTGGAGCCAGAAGCAGGGAATTCAGGACAGATGATCTCTTCCGGACTAGTGGTGATGCCGGGAGGGTGGAAGGAGGTTGGGGGGACAGGGAGAACCAATTACAGGGATCTATGCATGGCCTCCTCTATGGGGTGCAGAAAGCAGGGAAGTAAGAGAGGGGACACATCGAACAGTGTACAATATGACAAAGTAGTGATGATTTGTAAATTAAAGGGTTCATGGGGGAGGGGGAAGGGAGGGGAGATATAGGGAGCTGATGACGGTGGCCTAGGTAGAGGGAGTATGTTTCAAGAATGATGCTGGCAACAAATGTTCCGATGTGGTCTGCATACCATTGACGTATGTGTCAATCGTGATAAGAGATGTATGAGCCCCCGATAAAATGATTTTTAAAAAAAAGCCACACCAAAACCAAACCCACTGGCATGGGATTCAATGACAACCCAGGATGATTCTCTAGGACAGTTCCACCCTGCCCCTGTGAGTCTCACAACTGTAACACTTTCTGTGAGTTGAAAGCCCTAAAAAGCTGGTGGTTTCAAACTGCTAGCCTTGCAGAACACAGCTCCAAAGTACAATTATTAAATGACCATGCCAGTTTCTAATAAAGAAAAAGGCAATAAAAACCAGTCATTATTTAGAGTTTTCCACAGGCTACATAGACCATAGGAGAAGATGGTTTGCTTACGTGATCTCTTAATTCTGGTGGAACTTAAAAAAAAAAATGGAATAGCGTTAAGAATATCCAACACCCTACACTCATGGGTGAAAAAATTGGATTTCAACCTGTTTACTTTCAGCTTGACTAGGTATTCACCATAACTCACATTTTTTAAAAAGGTTCTTTTTGCTCACAGTTTGAGACAGCACTAGTCCACAAGGTTGCGTGGGGCAAAGTCTTCACGACTTCCACACCTCCATCACCAGGTTTGCGTATTGGTCAACCACCACCACCCCACCACCCTCCACCCCATTTCTAGCTGACGGAAAAGATGGCGGCCCACACCTAGCAGCACCTCCTACGCATTCCTCAGACTTTGGGTCCACGTCGTAAACATCGTTGAAATGAAGGATGGTCATGTCGAAAGGACCAATGTTCCCCACAGTCACCAGAGAAGGCTCGGCCTTCAGCTCCGAAGCCTGAGGCGGTTCCACTGGGGGATCATGGTCAGTGGCCTCCATTTTCTAGGAAAAGAACGGTTCGCATTAGCAGTCCACTGAGCGGCTGGGGACCCGCCCAGCGCATGCGCAGCCCTGCATCACCAGCGCTCACTGCACCTCCTAACGGAGAATGGGCGTCTAATACAGAGGGCCCGGCCTTGTGGCGTGCGTGCGTGTTTGCGTGCATGCGTGCTTGCGTGCGTGCGTACATGTGTGCCGAGGACCTAAAGACAATCCTGTGGTCCCCAGTCATGTTTCTAGGGTCCACGAAGCAATTCTTGAATGACTGGAGCTCGTGCTTGGAGGCATACACAAACCTCATTTATCCCTTTGCTGGGCAAGCATTTACTGTGACCTTTACTGTCTTCACTGAGTGGATGTAGCCCCCAGTGCAGAAAAATGGAGTCAAGGCTTTCCATTAAGAAATCCTTAGACAAAACCTTTTCTGTACTTATTGGTTGAAGTAGATGCCAACTCAAAACGACCTTGTCAGATGGACTAGAACTGCCTCCAGGGGTTGCCAAGACTGTAAATCATCGTGGAAGTAGATTGCCAGCTCTTCCTCCCACAGAGTGGCTGGCAGGTTTCAAATGCAGACTTTTAGGCCAACAGCTGAGCACTTTAAGCCGGGTACCACGAAGATTCCTTTGTCTCTCTGAAAAACAAACAAACAAATAAAAACACTTCCCCAACAGCAACTTGATTCCAACTGAAAAAATGAGTAAAAATGCTCCCTTAGGGTTTTCTAGGATGTAAATCTTTTCCAGAGTAGAAAGTCTCATTTTTCTCCCCAGTAGCAACTGGAGAGTTTGGCCTGCTGACCTTTCGGTTAACACTAGCAAGGGTAACCCACCAGGACACCTACTATCTCTTGATGACTCTTTAGCATGTCCCTTAATTCAAAATAATTATACTCATTTGTACTATGAATTTTATAAGGCATTGGGCATAAAATGAACAAAATAAATGCAGTCTTCACCCTCAGAAGATTGTACTTGTCTTTTTTTTGGGGGGGGAGGGGGGGTGGTTGGCAGCACTGCTCTCCTGTGGTGGGAGTAGGAGGCCCAGCCCCACTGCTGGAATTGAACCTCCGTCCCAGTGGGCCGCAGTCCGGTGCACAACCACTACGCCACCAGGGCTCAGCCCTAGATTGTTCTTGTCTTTAGCTGCCCTGGTTCTGTGCTTACCATAATCCGGAGTGCCCTTTTTTGCTTTTACCAAACCCTAATGTAACATGTTTAATTTTACTGATATTCTAAACACTTAGAGATGGGTTTTCTTTTCTATTACTAGTGATTCCAATTGCCTTATATGGATGCCAAAGTTGAATAAGGAAAATAAAAGAAGCATTGATGCATTGAATTATGATACTGGCCAAGAAAGTTGGAAACATCATGGCCTGCCTGAAGATCAAACAAATCTGCCTTAGAAGTAGACTTAGACTGCTTTTTAATAGAAGGGATGATGTGGTAGTCGCATAATCTGTTGTCAATTTGAGATTTACCAGTGAAGGCCTGAGGCTTAGCCTGTCAATCAGGTCACAGCTTGATGACCTCATTTGGAGGCACTAAGGAGATAAATAGATTGCTTTAGGCTCACTCCCAGAAAGACATTCTTTTTGACAAGCCACATGGAGACAGGCTGATGGCCGGCAGAGCCTTGGAGCTGAAGAAACCACATGGAGACCCCTGCCAAAACTGAAGTGCCTATAACACCACTGGATCCACAAGACTTCCCACCCACTGGTCTGTGATCTTTCTGCATTTTGCATCAGTGCATGTGTTTTGTGAGTCTGAAGAGGCGTTATAGATTGGTATCAGACATATGGGCTAATATCAGACATATGGACTTGATCTGGACTGGGCTGTTTTGTTAATGTCTGATTACTCTTTATATAAAGCTCTTATACACAGAGAGTGTGTGAATTTATTTCTTTAGTCTACACAGACTGACACAGGTGATGAGATGTCACCTCATGTACACATCAGAAGAGGCCAATCTCGGGAGAAGGACCTCCTACTTGGTAAGGTTGAGGGACAGCGAGAAAGAGGAAGGCATTCAGGGAGATGGAGTGACACAGTGATTAACAACAGTCATAAACATAAGAACAATTGTCAGAATGGGGAAGGGCAGCGTGTTGTTCTGTTATTCATAGTGTTGCTCTGAATTGCAATGGACTCAATGACTCTGAACAACAATGACTGCTTGGTTATAGCTTTCTATCACATTTACGGATAGATAACTCTGAAATAAAGTCATCTGTGGTGACGTGTACTTCTGCACTCCTTGTGAGGTTAGAGCAAGAGAAAAATGAGTGCTTATATTGATTTATAACTTCCGGGACTTATTGTAGGATGTTGGAATTTCAGTCCATTAAAAGATGCCCCAGACTACTGCAACTTCTTGGCACACTGCCAGTTGGTCATTTGCTAAATTGAACCTGGATTAAATGAATATGTCTAGAAGAATGCTAAGTGCCAAAATTGATCAAGTGAAAAATAAAAATTTGAGTAAATAAATGAACATTAAGAAGATTGAAATGGTAGTCAAAGATCTCTACTTTCAGAGCTCAACAAGCCACAAATATTTAACAGGCAAATTGTACAAAGATATTCAGCTTATTTTATTTGGATAATGTAATCATTCTCAAGACAACAATAGAAGAATGCAAAATTGAAAACATTTATAAAGTGGATTTTGTTAATCTGGTTTGACTAAAGAAACCATTCCAAGAAGACTCACACATGTATAAGAGAGAGTTTTATCAAGTTGCCATATAGCCCAGAAGCAACAAAGTCCACATGAAAGAAGCACACCTGCCTGTGTGAGCAGATGTCAAAGGACTCAGTATTAGGCATCAAAGAACAAAAAAAGCATATCATTGTGAATGAAGGGGAGTGCAGATTGGGGACCCAAGGCTCATCTGTAGGCAACTGGTCATCCCTGTTTAGAGGAGTCGCAGGGAGGAGATGACCCAGTTAGGGTGCAATGTAGCATCGATTAAACACACAGCTTTCCTCTAGTTCTTAAATGCTTCTTCCTCCCCACCCCCACAACACACACTATCATGATCCCAATTCTGCCTTACAAATTTGACTAGACTGGAGGATGTGCACTGGTATAGATAGGAACTAGGAACACAGGGAATCCAGGACAGATGATCCCTTCAGGATCAGTGGTGAGAGTGGCAATACCAGGAGGGTGGAGGGAAGGTGGAATAGAAAAGGGGAACTAGTTACAAGGAGCTACATGTAACCTCATCCTTGGGGGATGGACAACAGAAAAGTGGGTGAAGGGAGATGTCGGGAAGTATAAGAAATGATAAAAGTGGGGGGCTGAGCCCTGGTGGCTTAGTGGTTGAGTGCAGAACTGTGGCCCATTGGCTGAATGATTCAAATCAAGCAACAGCTCTCTGGGAGCAAGGCTGGGTAGCTTCCACGACCACCAGAGGGCAGTGATGCGCCTGCAAGATATATGATAAAGTAATAATGTTTAAATTATTAAGAGTTTGGGGACTGAGTCTTGGTGGCGTAGTGGTTGAGTGCGGGACTATGGCCGATGGGCTTGGCGGTTAAAATCTAGCAGTGGCTCTCCAGACGCAAGGATAGGTAGCTCCCACAGCCACGAGAGGGCAATGATGCCCCCAAAAAACAAAATTATTAAGAGTTCATGAGGGAGGGGGGAATGGGGAGAGAGGAAAAAATGAGCTGATACCAAGAGCTCAAGTAGAAAGCAAATGTTTTGAGAATAATGATAGCAACAAATGTACAAATGTGCTTGACACATGGATGTATACATGGATTGTGATAAGAGTTGTACAAGCCGACAATAAAATGATTTTTATAAAAGACAGTTTTATATAAAGGGCAATTATACATTAAGAAAGCAACCTAACCCAGTTCAGATCAAGTCCATAAATCCAAGCCCTTATGTCTTACACCAATCTTTAAAGCCCCCTTCAGGCTCATGAAATACATGCAATGACTCCAAATGCAGGGTGATCATAGGCCAAGGGGCACCACTTCTTTGGGATCCAGTGGCAGCAGAAGAATCTTAGTACTGGCAGGAGTCTCCAGGTGGCTCCTGCAGCTATCAGGGCTGCATCAGAGTGGCTTCTCCTCAGAGATGTCTAACAGGGAGTAAAGAGAGAGAGAAAATGTCTCCATTCCCCAAGGAGGAAAATGCAGAAGTTCCCAGAATTCTCAAGGGGAGACAAGCTCACACAGAGGCCTTATTGTTTATATCTTATTTGACAGGCCAGACTCAACCCCTTCAGTCATAATCCTTTCAAATTGATACAAGATTATGTAACTACCAAGTGAATAGAAAATGACTTTTAAAAAGACAAAATCCAGTAGTACATTTGATAAATTGTTTAACCCAAGAAATTATGAATCATTTAATATCAACATACCTATCAATGTAATTAATCATGTTAGTGTTCTGTAAAAATTAACTGATTACAAAAATGATACAAAAAGTATTTGATAAAATTAACTAGTATTTATGAGTAAAATTTTTTATCCTATTTCAGATACTTTCTAGTACCTTAATTCTTGGCATTAAAATATCTTTATGTTGTTATTATATGTATATTTGTGGATTGGTTCATTTATTTCCTTCTCTAGCTATTTGTTGAGTGCTGAGGGGGAAGGAGGAGCTTATACCAAGAGCTCAAGTGGAAAATGTTTGGAAATGAATGTGGCAACATGTGTGTAAATGTGCTTGATACAGATGATGTATTGAATGTTATAATAGCTGTAAGAGCCCCCAAGAAAATTGTTAAAAATATACATTGTTGATGGTCAACTTTGAATAAATTAATTATATTGCTTTCTAATACTTCAAAGGCAGTTGTTCCTATGTGTTCTCTAGTCAGTTCTGATGTGTAGCCACCCTATGTAGAACAGACTGTGTGATCCTCACAATTTCTGCTGTGGAGAACCCATATCTGACAACCAGACACTCCTGTCAAGAGGAGGAGTCAGACCTATCAATCAGATCACAGCCTAATGTTGTTTCCTTGGGGTCATGGCTTTCTCATAGAAGAACCCTCTTCCACCTTCACATTCCAACTTGATGGCCGCTCTGAGAGCTTCAGGCGTCCTGCCATGTTTCCACAGACCTTGGGTTCACACAACTTTGCACTCATCGGTCTATGATCCTCCTGCATTCTGCATCATGGTATGTGTCTGAATGAGTCTGAAGAGGAACAGGACTCATGGACTAGTATATCAGCTTTATGGGGTTGGTTGAACTGAACTGGTACATAATTGCTTCTTGATATAAAGCCTTCTATCTAAACACATGTATCTGAGTGTTCCTTGATGTGTTTCTCTAGTTCACCGAACTTATTACAGAGCCTCTTGTTGCAGCCACTGTGTCATTCTTTCTCATTGAGAGTCTTCCACCTTATTCATCACCTTCTGCATTACTAAGCTTGATGTCTTCTTCTCGGGACTGATCCTCCCTGCTAGAATGTCATCAGATGCAGTCTTGCCACGCTCCCTTCTACAGAACATATTACCTATACTTCTACCAAGACAGATTTATGCGTTCTGATGTTTCTAAAGTTTTCAGTAAGTCCTCTCTCAGAAACATCCCACCTATTCCTTCTTCCTAGTCTGCTCATAGCCGGATGCTTCACTGGAACCAGCTTGCCATGGGTGACCCCGGATTTGAAATAGCAGCGTACATCTCAACAGCACAATGACAGGCAAGCCACAACAGTAGAAAAACGGACAGACACGGACGTGAGGGTAGAAGGTCGTCAACAAGACGGATGGGCACATGGGCTGCAACTATGAGCTCACACATAGCAATGGTGAAAATGGCCCAGGCTCATGCAGCGGCTTGTCCTATCGTACATGAAATAGATAACAACCCATTCATTCTGTACGCATAAGGCTCAGCTATGCATATTTTTGAGATGGAGGAACCAATATTGTCCCTCACAGCAATTTAAAAATCATTTGAGAGCCAAATCTCCATATTTACAAACAAAGGAAATTCCATTATCTGAATAACATCTTTTAAATGAAAATATGAAAAATTAATTTCCACTTTCAATTTTACTCGATAGCCACATGTATGTGCTAAAAGAACCAAATATGACTTGAGAGTTGTAGTTTGCTGACTCTTGGTCTCAATCCTTGCTTTGTTATATTTATATCATGTATGATGCTTTCAGGATTAGTTTTATAATCAAATTTACCACAATTATTTACATTTAACTTGTTTTTCACTGATTTTATTTTCTCTCATTCATGCATTCTTAATTTTCTTCATCTATCAGTAATTTTATCAAGAAAAATAGACCTTGATTCACATTAAAAAATGTCCCTTAAAATTTTTTATAAAAGAAAGTTTAGTTGGTTATAAAATTTAGAAAGCAGGTTTTTTTCTCATTATTTTTCTATAGACATTAGTCTATTTTTAACTAGGCAAGATAGAAATCTGAGATCAATCTGAATTTTGTTATTTTCTAATTAGTCTTTATTATTTTGATTTTGTTTTCTGTTTTTGTGTCAGTATGTGTCTCTTTTCATCTATTTATTTATTTTGGGGGTGGGGGAGGCGGGCATCACTGGCCTCTGGTGGTCGTGGGAGCTACCCAGCCTTGCTGCTGCTGGATTTGAAGTACCAAACCAGTGGGCCGCAGTCCCGCACTCAACCACTACACAACGGGGGCTCAGCCTCTTTCCATTTATTTTTAATGGGAATATAGTGATTTTTTTTCACTCTGTGTACACAGAAGGGAGATTTGAGATTAGGTATGGGTATTAATGAAGCAACCAAAATTTCGGTGAAACAACACCAACAAAAAGAAGGAGAAGGAGAGTTTAATATTTACCAAGGGAATTTGCCTAAAAATGAAATCATATCTAAAATTTTTAATTTGAGAAAATTTATACTGCTAATATTTGTATTGGTTGTACTATATTGTTATCCTTAAATTAAGATGGAAAATAGAACTGGAGTTGAATTATTAACCTAGTGTTTAACGAAGCTGAGTCAATTTTTTTTTTATTACTATTATCGAAGTTTCTGTACACCATCACCTAGGAAGTAACAGTGGTAACAACTTGGGGGCAAAAATATAAAGTTATGAACAACACATCACCGATGGTCCTTTGATCTCATTCTCTTTTTCCTAAAGAATATCAAAATAGGTGCTTGATAAACAAGAAGGCTAATTTTCAGTCTATTAGTTAAGGAGATAAAAGATTATAAAAATTATAGATATGCTGGCCTCTAAAGAGGGGAAATATGAAAGAACAGTCTTCTTCTTCCTACTCCATAAACACACTCAAGTACATTCAAGTGTTAGTACCACCCTCAAAAAAACAATTAACTGTAGCCCATGCCAGGGAACATTTAATGGTCACTTTCCATTGATAGTTATCACTGTACTTGGTTAAAAGGTTAGCCCTAGAGATGGAAACACTTTTATCATCTCATACTGCTATACGAGAGAAAAGAGTTTTAAGGACTGTGTCACTTTTTTGAAGGAACAACTCTTACAGCACTTTCTTATTCCTTCTCTTTCTGCCCTTTTTTATATGTTCTGTTCCTCCCAAGACAGTAGAGAATTTAGCATTGGCTAGAAACTTAACCCCTCCTCTAGATTTGTCTCTTTTATTCTTACTCTTGTTGAAAATGTAAGATGGAGACATTTTAAGCTATAGTCCTCTTCAGATACTCTCCTCTAGTGTGTCTACTATAGACAAGCACTGGAGATGTTTGGAATATATTTTAGTATAATAACTGAGTAAGTATAACACTTAGATTGTTATTTAAGACACCAGAACCACTATGGATGTTTCTGGCTCTAAACCTCCCCCCTTTTCATATCCTATTGTTTATGGTATTGTGTGTGTTATGCGTGCATTTTGTTTTGTTGTGGGACCATACCAAATGTGTATTAATTTCCTGTGAAACAGAATAATAATTTTTTATCAAGCACATGGAAATGTTGATTAAAATCAGGATCGATATTTAGGTACTTAACTCACTGGTTGAGCTCTACTTCTATTCTAAAGCAAGTGTTTATGGCTCTAAATCACCCCGTAGGTACCACTTTAATGCAACAAGCATAGTTTTATATATTATAGTGTGCTTTCATATCATCCTGTTAATTCTTTTTTGAACCCTGGCTGAGAATTGTCATTGTCATCCCAGTTAGACCAAATGAGAGTTTACATTTTTCAAAGATTCCTTCAGCAATTTTTATTATTAGTCTTGTAGAAATCAGCGTAAATCTTATCTAATTTCCAGTATGAGTTATTTGACACAGCAACCATAGAAGTTTCTGGTTGTTGTTGATTTTTAATTTCTAGATACATGAGATTTTCTTATTACCCATGTTTAGGCCGTGAATCTGGCTTTGTGTTGCGTTGTTTTAGACAGTGCCAATGATTTGATATCGTGTGGGTTGAAAACCTTGATCTATACATTTTCCTTGAGGTCTTTTGTGCTCAGGGCTTAAATTTTCATTTTACCAGGCAGAGTCTCAGACATTAACCTTGACCTTTAATCTCTTTCTTGGATTTTAGACCGGAAACAGGTAACTGTCTACAAAATACTTCCCTAAGAGGTCTTATTTATTACCACCTCAGTTTAGCACATCTAAGTTCAAACTAATTACTTCTCCACTAAAACAGTTTATCTTTTGTTTTTTAATATTCCAGGCAGTGATTCCATAATTGTTTAGTCTAATAAGTAAAACTCTGAAAAGATTCTCTCTCCTTGCATTTTCTCAAATTCTAACAAACTTTTCCTTTGTAATATTTTTCCCAAAATTCTTTTTCTTTTCAGAATATTGTTAGAATTTTCACTCTGAAAGTTAAAAAGAAAAATCCATTTTATCTGTTGTCTGGGAGATTGAGTCCAAAATACTTAGTCTAGCATTCTGGATCTAACCCACTTTTCCAAACCTTTAAAACAATTATCATTTGCTTATACAGGCCCTCTAATCAGTGGTGAGATTCAAATAATTTATCAATAAGTTCCCTGGCCTAATGACTTTTTAAAAATATTTCATTGGGAGCACATACATCGTTTTTTACAATACATAAATAAACATACTGTGGCAAGCACCTTCACGTGTCTGCTGCTATTATCGTTCTCCGTTCATCCACCTTTTCCCTTGAGTCCCTGGTACCGGCTTTTCCATCCTTTCCCCTCTTCTCCTGCTCTCTCCTTCCCACCAACCCTCAATACTTTATACATTATTATTGTTCTGCCATATCTTACATTTCCTGACCACTCCCTCAATCCACTCCTTTGATGCCCGTCCTTCAAATAGGAGCTTACGTGTACGTCCTTGCTGTTGGTTCCGTCTCTCCATCCCACCTTCTCTCTACCCTTCCAGTAGCTCCAATCTAATCACTGGGCTGAAGGGACTCATCCATCTTGGTTTCCCCATATCTCCAGTTCCCCTCTATGTTAGTGTGACTTCTCCAGTCCATCTGGATTTGTAAGGTAGACTTGGGACCATGATGGCGGGGGGGAGGAAGGCTTCAGGAACTAGAGGGAACTTGTGTACATCATCACTGCCTGGCTGCAACCTGACTGGTCTGTCTCCTCCCCGTGACTTCCCTGTAAAGGGGTGACCAATTACCCACCAGTGGGCCTTATGTTCCCACCCTGCCTCTCCTTCATTTATAATGATGTGATTCTTGTTCTTTGATGCTCAATACCTGCTCCCTTCAGCCCCTCTTGATCACACAGGCTGGTGTACTTCTTCCTTGTGGTCTTTGCTGTTTCTGCGCTGAATGGTGACTCGATTATCTTCAAGTCTTTGAGACTCCAGACATTCAATCATTTGGTAGCTGGGCACCATCATTTCTTCTACTCTGTTTGCCTCTGTATCCATTTGTCTTCAGCGATATCGGGAGTCAATTGGTCCATTGATTTTGATTTTTGTTCTTTGATGCCTGATGCCAGATTGTTTCAGAACCTCATGATCATACAGGCAAGTGAGCTTCTTTTATGGTGGGTTTTGTTGCTCCTGAGCTACATGGCTGCTTGTTTATACTCAAGCCTTTAAGAGCCCAGGCTAATGACTTTTAAGTATAAGAAAAGATATACTTAAAGATAGTTTATTATTTCATACTATTAATACTTAAATAAGAACAATAATTGAGACACAAAACTAGGCTTACAAGAGTTTTAAAATATTAATGCAAAAATATCAAATTATATCTGACAAAAAACAATAAAATTATTATTTAAGATATTTCTTTTTTGCTTCTTGATTGATGTTCTCATTTGAAATATTTTTTTTTGCTTTTATCTAAGCATCAGCAGCTGTGAGAGTTATCCCTAACAATCTTTTCACTGTAGGAATATGATCCCATTTCATTATAGCTAGGCCAACTAGACAATAGTCATTGTGTGATATATTAGAAACAGTTCTTCTTTGAAAAAACCCTTCTTCCTTCTAGTAAACATAGAGCAACTCTTGTGACAGTATTTTTTTTAGCTCTTTGAACACTTTCAGGAAATGCATAATTCACTTGAAATATTTCTTAGGAATTTGGAGTACAACACAAATGAAGCTGAAACTAATGACAACATGTCATCCTAAGCATTTTTTCTCTTTTTGTGACATTTGTTTACCAGAGTAGCAAATGCAAAGGAATAAAAAATATGCTATTAAAAGTATAGTGAGTTTTATGAACTGAATGAATAACTATTACTTAGTTCTGTCTATTTTTTTTAGATCTATGGATGGAATGAATAGTAATATAGGCATTTAGAATACAGTGTTACACAGATGAACATCAAAAAAGAGAAAGACATGTAAATTTGTGACCTCTACTTTGGGTAGCTGCCCAGTCACCCCCTTTAGAGAGAACCCTAATGACAAGTGCCATTTTAACAACCAATTCCCTGAACTCATACACACAAAAATAGCTATCAATTCTACTAAAGCAGTAAAAACCAGCTGAATCGCACCACAGCCTTTGATCCAGCCAAACTGATGGAACATGTGCATTTGAAGTTCCCTGCTATTGTCTGTATTCATTACCCTGCTTTGAATACTTTCCCCAATATTTTCTGTTTATATCTGTGGCAGTCTCTTAATCTGGTGTCAGTTTGAGGATTAAGAGTGTAGGAGTGGAGTCTAGCCTGTCAATCTGGAGATAGCCAATGAGACTTATATGTGGGTATGACTTTCTCCTGAGAATTCTGGCAAATCCCCCTTGGAAGTGAGAGACGCACAACTCAGTCCATTGGAGATGCTTTACTGACAAGACACAAGGTTCACTTCCTGAGAAACATCCCTGAAGAGAACCTACATGAACCTACCCTGATGCAGCCAGAAACCTGGATTAAAGTAGTCATGAAGAAACACCTGCCAACCATGAAATGCTTCTACCACTACTGGCTTTGTACCCACTGGCCTGTGATCTTCCTGCGTTCTGCATCATTGCATGTATTTGGGTGAGTCTGAAGAGGACTTTATAGACTGCTGTTGGACATAGGGGCTGATATTGAATTTATGGACTTGCTCTGGACTGGGCTGGGATCTTTTTCTCAATGTTCAATTGGTCTCGTATATAAATCTCTTCTATATATATATATTTACGAATTTGTTTCTCTACTCTACCCAGGCTAACACAATATTTAAGTCACATCTCTTTTCTTCAACATTCATCTCAAGTCTCGTATCTTTCACAATCCTTCCTTTGCTCCTTGAACAGAGTATGACTCTTTCCTTTAAACTTTTGTAACACTCTGATATAGTAATCATTTTGCATCAACATGCACATCCTCGCTTCCTTTAGTGACGGTAACTGAGTTACTGTGGGTGCCAGGTGATAGCTTTGCTCTACTCTGCAATCAAAAACCACTCTTATTAAGGCAGGTAGTACATTGGAAATGCCAGCTTTTTAAAAGCTCCATCTTTTTTCTGAAGACTGAGAGTCTTGTATGGATAAACACATATGCCAACATGCTCACTGTGTGGTGCTCCACACAGACATGCACCAGAAGTAAGGCCTGGCAATCAGCTTTCAAAAGGTCACCATCTTTGAAAATCCTATGGAACACATTTCTACTCTGTAACAATAGAAGATGCCATTTCTCAGCGTTGACTTGTTGGCAACATTTTTTTTATGCTCTCTGTGCTCATCATGCCCTGAGACTATGGACATCACCCATGTTACTAAACTCTGTTTCAAATTCCTCCTTAACTCTCTGATTCCTTTGGGAAATGGATCCCAGCTACAAATCTTAGTCCACATATGTGTTAGTCCAGATAGACTAGAGAAAAAAATTCATAAACACACATATGGATATAAGGGGAAGGTATATATACAAGAGGAATAGAACATTGAGGAGGCAATTCCAACCAGCCCAGTCCAAGGTCATTAGTTTGATATTAGCCCATATGTCTGATACCAGTCTATAAACACGATGTGGTATGCAATGACATCAGGACAATCACAGGCCAGTGGGTGCAGAGTCTTCTGTATCCAGCGGCAGTAGAAGCATCCCGGCACTGGTCAGGGTCTCCCCATGGGGCCTTGTTTCCAGGGCTCAGGGTCCATCAGCAATATCCATTGACAGTAGAAGCATCTCATCGCTGACGGTGGTCTCTCTGCGGCTTTTCTGGCGTCAGAGGTCAGGTTCCATCAGGGTAAGCCATGTGGCTTCTCCTCTGGCTCCTTCAGTTCTTAGGACTCAGGGTAAGCTGCCATCTTGTCTCATCAGTTGCTTGTCTCCAAGGAACTGAGTCAAGTCTCTCACCTCCAATACTGGAGATTTCTCAGAATTCTTAGAAAGCCATGCCCACACAGAGGCCTCATTGGCTATCTTCAGATTGACATGCTAGACTCCACCCCTATACTCCCAATCATGAAATTGACACACAAGTACATGAGTGCCACAGCATATTTGTGACCTTGGGACTTTGTTGAATTCTTGTCTTGGCAAAATGTTTAATTGCTTAGTTGCTTACTAGAAGTCTGCAGTTCACACCCACCACAGACTCTGTAGGAGAAAAGACCCAATGATATGCTCCCTAAAGGTTTACAGCCTAGAAAATTATGAAGACAGATTTAGTTCCTATAAAGTCATTGTAAGCTGGAATCAGCTCAACAGTTTACAACAACAACAATAATAATAAAGGCCTTTTTGAAATTTCTGGATTATCTAACACATACTTTATTCGTTCTATCTATTTTGTGTCTCTTTTTAGTCTTGATCTAAAAGTCTATCATTACATGTTTTCGCTTGTTAATTTTGTAATGTAGTGTAAAAAACATTTTATCCTTTTAGGATAAAATATTGCCATTTGGGCCACAAAGCCAACATAGATCATTAAAGCAGTAGGTTAGCATTAAAAATAATAGTCACACCCTAAAAAGAGGATGTGGAACCAGGGATATCATTGCTGACATCAGATGGATCTTAACTGAAAGCACAGAATATCAGAAAGATGTCTGCTTGCATTTTATTGACTATGCAAAGGCATTTTACTACACCATAAAAATATCAATAACTTTGAGAAGAATAGAAGTTCCAGAAAACTGCATTGTACTCACAGGGCACATCTATAGCAGTTGTGAACTTGAACAAGAGAATGCTGCATGGTTGAAAATTAGAAGATGTGTCAGGGCTGACTGCTCTTACCATACTTATTCAGCCTACATGCTGAGCCAATCATCACAGAGGCTGGATTATATGGAGAAAAATTGTCATGAGGATCAGAAGCCAGCTTATTAACTGCCTTGGGATATGCAGATGACACAATTTCGCTTGCTCAAAGTGAAAAGGACTTGAAGAACTTGCTGATGAAGATCAAGAATTGTAGCCTTTATTATAGATTGCAATTCAACCTAAAGAAGACCAAACCTCTCACAAATGGACCAATAAGTAACATCAATATGAACAGGGTAGGGATTGAAATTGGCTATGATTTTATCTTGCCTAAATCCACAATCAATGCTGATAAAAACAGTAATCAAGAAATCAAAGAACACATTGACTGGGGAAATCTGTTTCTACACATAACTTCTTTAAAGCATTAAAAAGCCAAGACTTTATATTTTGATAAATAAGGTGCACCTCAATCAATCCATGCTATTTCCAGTTGCCTCCTATGCATGTGAAAGTTGTATATTGAATAAGGAAGACCGAAGAAGATTCGATGCATTTAAATTATGGTCTCTATGAGTAAAAACTGATTCAAGGGCACACAACAATAAATATATTAGTTAAATCATAATATTCAGGTACAGTAAAGTGTTTTTACTCCAATCACATTATTATTATTATTAGAGACTTTAAATTACTTTAAAATAATTCAAGTTGATTTAAGTTTTTGAATAAGTTTAAATTATTTTGAAATTTTAAAGGCACGTGCTGTGGGGGGAAGGGGCTGAGGCAACCAAATTACTTTACCTGTGAGGGAAAAAACTGAAAGCTATTTGGTGTGAATTGTTTAGGATGCCAGCATTCTCATAAATATGATAGGCGGTCTCATTTTATCCCTGGGTGTGGAACAAATTAGTAAAGCTAGGAGTGACAAAGTGAGGAATACCATGGTTGAAATTTACTGTCAAACTGGAAATCAGATAACACCTCCCCCCTCCCCCCACCTTCTACCAGACCACAGGATGGAGAGATCTGATAAGTCCTTAGAACTCCAGAGGAACCAAATGAGGACAGGATGAGTCAGATGGGAGGGGGTGGAATGGATCTAGAATGATGTTGAAACCTCCATTCTCAGATCCCTGTACATGCTTTATTTTTTCTCAGTCTCCTCAAAAAAAAATCCTAGATTCTCCTTTCTCTGGAGAAAAGAGAAATTCTCCCAGCCTACCTTTTTCTTATTTCTTTTAGAGTTTTACCTATATTATCCTTCTGAAAAACCAATTTTTACTATAACTGCATCTGCCTTACTTTTGGTCTGGTAACAGATGCTATTTAATTCCTGTACTCACTTAAGAAATGGAATTTCAACTGCTCCAGGAAAAAAAATTGGACTGTACATGAGAAGAATATTTCAACTACAAGATATATTGGATACTAGAACAGGGTATCACAGGGAGCTGTAAAAATTTTCTAGAACCAGCCTTAAGGAGGAAGGGTAGGAGCTGAACTCTCTAGTGAGAGTCTCTGAATATCCTCAACACCCTCTGATACATTAAAATTTTAGTAATTCTACTGAAACCAAATGCATCAATCCTCATTGCCATCTGATGGTGTTATTTTATAGTCATTCATTTGTCCAATAGATTACTTGATCACATATTCTGAGGGCCTAGAAAAATTTTGACTTAGATTTTAATTTCAGTATTGAACTGAAATCAATAATTTTTATTATAGACTGTTGGAAGATTGTCCAGATTTCATTATTTGTAAAAAGAAAAACCAAACAGAAAGTAGATTCCCATTCAGGGTATATTGGACCACATTCTTTTTTCTCTTCCTATAATTACATAAGTTTTTGTATTAAAGCAATATCTGTGATGGATTTTCCACTGGTGATCTCATTGTCCTTCTTCTTTTCAAATTGTCTCTTTAAAACAAACACACAAGCATACATTTTCCAGAACTTGCCATCCCTTGACCCTGTCCTATCTTTCTCCTTTCCTCACACCTGTGGTCTCTGCTCACTTCTTCTACTTATGATCCTCATTTTTGTAATTACTTTTTCACCGGGATACCTCTGTAGCAACATACATATCACCCCTTGGAAGTTGTCCTTTGCATTTATTCCTTGGGCTTTGCATTCAGTGGACTCTTTCCAGCACGGCTTCTTCATTGCTCTGCAGATCCTTCAACTTCATCCAATTTCTTATCTAGTAACACGCCAGAGGATTTAACCCTCACTTCTTTCTCTCTGGTTTTGTTCTTGTTATTTGTCTGTTTTCTTCATATCTATATTTACTTTTCTGGGGAAAACATTGATATTCTCAAGGTTTACTAAACATTTTTTACTTATAAATTATTATCTTAATCCCAACCCTTTCTTGAATTATTATTTCCAATTACCCAGTTCACTCGGGAATAACTCTATATTTAGTTTCTAAGACTAGGAAGTTAAATTAATTTTTTATCTTTTCTCTCACCTCCCTGTATTTCCTAATACTAAGTAATGTGGAAGCCTACCCTTTTAAAGATGGGCTGTACCAACTCAAGGCACCATATATGAGCAAGAATCCTAAAATCATGGTGGTGTGTATGAAGACGGGGATATTACTTAATCCCAGTCCACAGAGAATCTATGCTAAGAGGGACTGAATAAATTATTGTATCCTTAGGAAATAAACTCAGTTAAAAGTATAGTGAAAATCGGGCTGAGCCCCAGTGGCGTAAGTGGTTGAGTGCGGGACTGCGGCCCACGGACTTGGCGGTTCAAATCCAGCAGCTGCTCTCCAGGAGCAAGGTTAGGTAGCTCCCATGACCACCAGAGGGGCAGTGATGCCCAAAAAACAAAACAAAACAAAACAATAAAGGGAGTGAAGACATCAAAAGATCATTCGACCAAAGAACACTTTCAGGTGGCTTACAAACAGATGATTGTAACGGACATGCTGGCAATGATTGGCCCAGAGAGATGTAACTCACAATTGCAATGAGATGCCACCGCAATACTACTAAAATGGCACTGATCGAAAGCAACAACAACAACAAACCAGAAAAGGATAAATGTGGACCAAATTGTCGAGTGAGCATAATGCTTGTATGTTTCAAATGGCATACATGGTGCAATCACTATGGAAAACAGTGTGGTGCTTCCTCAAAATGCCAGAAAGAGAAAGACAGTATGATTCAAGAATCCCACTCCCAGGTCTATATCCTAGGGATATAGGAGTAGTGGCAAAAAAATATACTCATATTTATTGCAACATTATTCAAAATTGAACAAGATGGACATAATCCGAGCTCCCTTCGATGAAAGGATGGTGAAACGCATTCACACATACTTTGGACATTTTCTTAGGAGAGATCAGCCCCTTGAAAAGGACACCATGCTTGGTAAAGGTGAGAGGCAACAAAAATAAGAAGGCCCTCGATGAGACAGAGTAACTCAGCAGCTGCAACAATGAGCTCAAGCGTTAAGAATGACTGTGAGGCACGCAGCACTGGGTGATGATTTGTTCTATTGTACACAGGGTGGCTGTGAGTTGGAACTACTTTGATGGTACCTAACAATAGCAGCAGCAATTATTCTGCCATACGATTCAGAAGTTAACAAGATATGTGTAGATATGTATTCATATTGAAGCCTCTCCAAAGGCATAGAGTTGATTAGAAAGGAAGAAGGCAAGCTAAATACTAATTTATTTTATATATAATTTCAAAGAATCATAATTAAACAACACTGAAACATTCAATATTTTCTTTAGAGTGGAACATAATTACTCAATTGTGAAAATCTAGCAGATCTGCACATCCAATTAATGACACAGATTGTCTCTGGACAGGAAGTTGAGAACTGAACTCAGAGTTGATAATTAAAGAGAATTTTAACTTTATCTGCATTGTAATTTTGTAAAGTAAGAACAGTATATGTATACATTAGTTGTGCAGTTCCAAAATAGAGAGAAAATTTTAAAAGAGCCAGAGAATGAAGCCAAGATAGAAAATGAAATGGCCAGAAATGAGCCAGAGTACAGATGGGTCGAAGGACAGTTAAGGAACTGGTTCTGCAGACACAGCCTGTCCACTGTGGTATTCTTCCAATGTGTGCTTCAGCAGCGTTGGCAGGCCTAGAACTGTCCTTAGAGGAACCGAGTTGTGTTGGAAGGAGCGGCTTCTGTAGACAGGTTTGGTGAAGTCCCCAGGAGAGAGCAAGTCAGCGAAGCAGGGCCTCACTGGTCTCAGTTGCAATGTGGCAGAGATTAGATGTAGTCCATAGCTGTGGTGGGATAGAAATATCTGTAGCCAGAAGGACCTCAAACCCCAACAAAACCCAGTGTCATTGAGTCAATTGCATCTCATATGTGCAGCAGAGTAGAAGTGCTTCCTCGGGTTTCTGAGAGTGCACATCTTCATTGGAACAAAAAACTTCATGTTTCTTCCATGGAGTGGCTGGCAGTTTTGAACTGGTGACCGATTCAAAATAAAAAACACCATGGGCCCACTATACCACCAGGGCTCCTAGACAGAAAGGCATAACGTCTCAATAGAATTCATAGAAAAGATAGAACAAAGTTTTGACCTAGGGCTACATGTCCTCCGAATATACAAGGCAGAAAAGTATTCAAAAGAGTCAGTGTCAGATGTGACATCCAATCATATATATATATATGTATATATATATATATATATATGAGCTTTTTTATTTCAGGGAGATAAAATAGCTATTGCTTTTATTTTGGAGAATTTAGGGTAACATTTTTCTCTAGTCAGTCTTGTTCCAAAGTACTCTAACCTTAAAATATATAGTTGTGGTTAAGTAGATGTTGACTCATGATGGTCTATGTGTTGCAAAACAGTGTCCCATAGGCTCTTGTGTCAGTCTGGGTAGACTAGAGGAACAAATTCATAGACATGGAAATGGATATAAGGGAATGGTTTATATACAAAAGGAATGAAACACTGAGAAAGCATCCCAACCCAGTCCAGTTCAAAGTCATAAGCCCAATATTAGCCCATATGTCTGATACCAGTCTATAAAGTCTCCTTCCAACTCACGAAGTCACAGGTCAGTGGGTGCAGAATCCCGGAGCTGGCAGGGGTCTCCCCATGGCTCCTCGCTTCCAGGGCTCAGGGTCCATCAACAGCATCAGTGGTGGCAGAAGCAACTCATTACTGGCAGGGGTCTCCACAAGGTCTCTCCAGCTTCAGAGGTCTGGCTCCATCAGGGCAAAGTCGTGGGGTTCTCCTCCGGCTCCCCAGGTGCCATCTTGTCTTGTCTGTGATTCATCGTCTCTGAGATTAACTCCCCACAACTGGGGAGATAGATTCTCATCTCCACAAGGGAAATATTGAAAGATTTCCCAGACGTATCAGGAGAAAGCCATGCCCACACAGAGGCCTCATTGCCTACTCAATGGCTATCTCCAGATTAACAGGCTAGACTCCACCCCTACAGCTCAATCATAAAATTAACATAAGCATATGACCCCCACAGTTCTTTTTTTTTTAAATCCTTGCATTGGGAGCTCTTACAGATACCATAACATTCCATAGTTCTATCACCTCTAGCAGTAGAGGTGCTGCCCAAAACATTTTCTTCTTGAACTCCTTAATATCAGCTCCTCTTTATCCCCTCCCACCCCCACCTACCTCCCTGGGACCTTTATTTATTTATTTTGGTATATATTGCACATCCAATATATCCATTCCCATACAATTCTGTTGTTCTATCCCATCGAGTAGGGTTATACAGTCATCAGTGCTACCTGCTCCCTATCCCCCCATTTCCCCTACCTCTCTTCCTGTACCCAGGGAACCATTACTCCTGTTACTGTTTCTGAAGGGGAAACAGTATTTTGGCTTTCATGTATTGAATGATCTTAAATATACAAATGGACCTATGCAAATCTAACACAATTAATGGAGCAAAACAAATAAAAACTATAATATTAGGGGGAGGAAATATTAAAGAAGTAGAGGATAGTTTGATGGTTCATTAATGCTGTACTGCAGCTTGGATTTATCATCCCTTCCGTGTGGCCCTTTTGAAAGGGACTGTCTAGATATCTTACAGATGGATTTTGGGTCTCCACTACATCCATACCTCTTCACACAAATTTGATTGCTTGTTTCTGAACTTCTGATACCTTTTCCTGTCAACACCTCATGATCATAGACTGATGCACTAGTGTACATCTTCCATGTGCTTTGTTGCTTCAGATTCCAGGTGCTATATCTTTTGAAAGTCAAACACCATCAGCTTTCTAAACCACATTTACTTACGCACCTATTTTGCCTTCATTGATCATGTCAGGAAGGTATCATACAGTGCTACATTATTAGAACAAAGCATTATAATGAGGTAAGATTTGTTTATATATGTATATATAATGAAGGTTATATATGTATGCAACAAGGAAGTAGGTGGACTTTGTGCCTCTCCTTAAATCTTATCCCATAGAGCTATTGTGTTAGTCCGGGTAGACTAGAGGAAAAAATTTCAAAGACACACATATGAATATAAAGAAAGGGTTTATATACAAAAGGAATGGGGCATGGAGAAAGCATCCCAGCCCAGTCCAGTTCAAAGTCATAAGTCCGATATTAATCCATATGCCCGAAATCAGTCTATAAAGTCTTCTTCCGACTCACGAAGTCACAAGTCAGGGGGTGTAGAATCCCAGTGCTGGCAGGACACCTTGTCTCTAGGGCTCAGGGTCCATCAACAGCAGAATCAACTCATCGCTGGCAGAGGTCACCATTTGGCCACCCCAGCTTCAGAGGTCTGGTTCCATCAGGACAAAGCTGTATGATCTCTCCGCCGGCTCCTCCAGCTTCTCGAACGCTGCTAACTTGTCTTATTCATGATTAATCGTCTCTGAGACTAACTCCTAACAACTGGGGAAGATAGCTTCTCATCTTTACGCGGGAAATATCGCGAGATTTCCCAGAAGTCTCAGGAGAAAGCCATGCCCACACAGAGGCTTCATTGGCTGCTCATGGCTATCTCCAGATTAACAGGTTAGACTCCACCCCTACATTTCAATCATAAAATTAACATAAGCACATGACTGCCACAGTTATTAATGACTAATTTTCCAAAATAGATCAGCAGGGCTTTCTTCTGAGACACCTGTGGGGGACACTTTAGCCTGCAAGCTTTCCATTAGGGGTCAATCATGTTAAGCTCTTTGTACCACAAAAAGACCCCTTCCCTGACCTTAAAGGCCTCTTAAATATGTCCCTGATGATTCTTGCCAGAATGCTTAGACTTTTCTTCTGTCTGAAGAATTTTATCATAGCTTAAATAATGGCCATACTACCTGTTCATTCCAATACAACACACTGCCAAATTAATTTTCTTAAAACATCACTTGTCTTTTATTAATTCACTAAATCAAGACATGGCAATGGTCCCACTTACACAGGTATACACTAACCCAGCATTAGGATCAAACTCCTCTATTTTGCTTTTAATGCTCCAAGTATTTGAGCCATGTCATTTTAGTTAACATTAACTCCACTTTCACCCATAACAAGATCCCTGTTGGCATAGGGCCTGAGTGCTTGGCTGCTAACCAAAAGGTTGGCAGTTCGAACCTACCAGTTGTTCCATGGGAGAAACATGTGACAATCTGCTTCTGTAAAGATAGCAGCCTTGGAAACCTTGTGAAGCAGTTGTTCTCTGTCCTATTGGGTCAGTATGGGGATGAGATGGCACACAACTGAGACTTCCTATAGCCTGTCTCATCAATTGTTCATAGCACTGGAACTTAATATCAAACACATTTCTTTAAAAATATAAGTAATCAGTAACAGATACAGTTCATGGGAAAACGGGATGAACAGATAATGTAGGCTTTCCATTAAAAGGTCCCTTTGTACTGGTAATTTGGGTACATCTACTTTCTAAGTGCCTCAGATCATGTACATCATTATCATCCAACAAAATTTTTTTATGTTTTTTCTGCCTCTCCCTTTCTGTCCTCTGCTTCTTTCTCTTTCAAGGGAACGGGGCTGTTTATCTTATCACCAGGACCTTACCCACAACCCTCTCATACCATCTTCTTTTCCCTATCTTGCCTTCAGACCACTCCGTGGCTGCTATTAGCCATCCTTTAAAAAGTTCTCCCATACTGGCTCTTCTGTCCACATGATACATTCACCTCAATTTTAAGTTCTAATTCTATTTTGTAGCTCTTCTTAATAGTTGTAGGAGTCTGGTGGCTAGTGTGCTACCCATTATGCTTTCTAAATCCATAAAGATTTATTTCCCTGAAAGCCCAATGGGGCGGTATGAAAAGATTTTATTTTATGACAGTAAATTAGTTTGTTTTTTACTAGAAAAAGGAGAGAGAAAATAGAGGCTTAACAGGCAAAGTATCAGGTGGAAATTAACTGTCAAGGGAATGAAGCATAAATTTGGGGGAACTTCACTTTATAGCCTCCTTCAAAGGCCACATGTGTAACCAGTTTGACATGTACATTTTTGCATTATTTTTCTTCAAGTAGGGTTTTCAAATTATATAAGTTTCAGGACCAGGATAACCTGGGTCTGCCGAAACACTACAAAATATTTGTGACAATTAAAAACTAAATGTTCCCAATGTATTTTCTAAATAAGCCATCCCTTGCTTTATGCACGAAAGTCTTCCTACACACCAAAATGGCTTCATCATTCTTTTCAAAACTCCCACGTCCTTAAAGCCCACCATCTCTCTGCATTGTGCTCTGCTTCCATCATTGGCCCACACCCTGCTATGGCTGCATTTGTTAGTTTCTCCACCTGAAGGATGTCACCTCCCAGTACCTCTTGTCACAAGGGGCTACCTCGATTGTAAGTAGTCCTATCTGGGTCCACAGTGGCTCTTAGTCACATAGATCAATTTTAAATAATTCCAAATCAAAATTAGTTCTCCAAACTAGCATAGAAAGAAGATGAAAGGTGGACTTAATATCAGAGTTGATCTGACTTGGACCCGAGCCATACTTAGAGAGGACCCGTTACTAAGGTTGTATCAACTTTGGGTCTGGATAACCAGAAAATGTTCCCTTATTGGGATTTCCAACTGCACTTTACCCTTCTGCTTGGCAGTCAGACAGCCCCAGGAATGTAAATTCCTGCTGTTGTGAATGTGGGGGAAGGTGAGGGAACTAAGCCTGCCTGCTGCTATTCTGATTACAGCATTTGTTGCTGGGAGAGACAGCTCTGGGAGTGATGCTATTTTTCTCCCATCTCAGGAAAATCGCTTGGACTTTATATCAGGGAAAGCCAAGTGACACCTGCAAATGAGAATTTCTCCTTAATCCCTCAGTGGGTTTCCAAGTCTGTAGTCCTTCAAACAGGACACTCCCTTTGACCCATTTATTCCTCCTTTTCCACACACCCCTCCCCCACCTCTTGAAAAGGCTATATGGCATAGAAACAGGGTGGTGCAATTAAGTTGTTTCTTCTCTTTTTCCCCCTTTTAATTTGTTGAAATTGTCTCTAGGCAGAAGAATGGGGGAGTAGCAACCAGATGGTTGTAAGAAGGAGTAGAAATCTACTATGGAGAAGCTCTGAAATGCTCAAATCTGGTGGCAGTCACTCTTTTCCAGCAGGCAGGGGGATGTAAAAGAAAAGGGAAGTCAAGTTCCAGCCAGACTTATAACCTCCAGTCTACTGTTCTTGCCATTCTCTTCCCATGTACACTTGAAAGAGCCCCTTTTCTTTAGTCTCCCAAACACAGCCAATCTCGAGGGACAGCAGGCTTTTCTCGAAGGCTTGGGAAGGTGAGCGGTTAGTGGAAATGAAGGGAGTTGGTGTTACAGGATGACAAACCATTTATAAATGAGCATTATCCATTCTTCCTTAAAGTATTTTCACCCTTTCTTCCTTACCCTTCCCACCATTTACATCACTCTCAAAGTCCCAATCTCCTGGTATGAGAGCCTTGAGACTGGGGGGAAGAAGAACCATCAGAGAGCTAACCATGTTTATCTTTCTACTCAAGAGGAAGATGAGGCTTTCTGCCTCAGAAAGTCTAGTTAGGGCTGCTCTGAGGTGGAGTCAGCTCCATGGTAGTGAGTCTTTGTATGTTGTGTCTCGTTTCCGTCTTCGGGGGAGCGCTGTTCAAAGGAAGAGTCCTTTCGTGCTGGTCTCTGGGTCATCTGAACACCTAGACTAGAGGATGGCAGTGCATTGCCTGCTCCTCTTCAACAGGGACCACGGACTCAACTTTTTGGTGAAGTCCTAGGAAACTGAAGCTGGGCATTCATGTCCACTGCTGTGGTTGTTACATGCCCTCAAGTCAGTGCCAACCCATAGCACCATTATGCTCCACAGAACAAAACTCTGTCCTGTCCTGTGGCATCCTCACAATTGTTCCTCTGCTGGAGACCGTTTGTGTCGTCATTGTGTTCATCCAGACCCTTGAGGGCCTTCCTCTTTTTCGCTCACTCTCCACTTTACCCGGCATGGTGTCCTTCTGCAGGGACTGGTCTTTCCTGACAACATGCCCAATGTACAAAAGACAAAGCCATGCCATCTTCACCGCTAAGGAGCACTCTTTCTATACAGGTTAGTTTGTCCTTTTGACAATTCATGGTACTTTTTTTTTTTGGGGGGGGGGGCATCACTGCTCTCCGGTGGTGGGAGTAGGAGGTCCAGCCCCACTGCTGGAATTGAACCTCCGTCCCAGTGGGCTGCAGTCCTGCGCACAACCACTACCCTACCAGGGCTCAGCCCAATTCATGGTACTTTCAATAGTCTTCAAGCATCACAATTCAAAGGCATCTATTTTTCTTCAGCCTTCTTTATTCAATGTCTTTCTTTCACATGCATGTGAAACAATTGAAAATACCATGACTTGGACCAGGGGCACTTTAGTTCTCAAAGTGACATCCTTGTTTTTCAATCCTCTAAAGTGGTCTTGTGCAGTAGATTTACCTCATAGCATGTCTTTTGACTCTTGCTTCCATGATGATGGATCCACACAAGACAAATCCTTGACAACCTTTTTTCCATTTTTCATGATGTTGCCCTTCGTTCCAGTTGCTTTATATTGAGTTGAAATTCATACTGAAGGCTGCCACCCTTGATTTTCATCATTTTGTTGATCAGTCTTATAAAAACAAAATAAAACTGGAATTACCTTTCTTGGTTCTTTGTGGGTCTCCCTTCTGTACTTTCTTCTTATCCTCCGGATAGAGACTGGACAGAAATTTCTGATTTGTTTTCCAGTGGACCTTTTAACACATGTCTAGTGCCCCTGTAAGGAGCTCCAGTGGTATAGTGGGTTAGGTGCTGGGCTGCTACCACAAGGTCAACATTTCAAGACCACCAGCAGCTTGGTCCTGGTGAAAGAGACACTTTCTACTCCCTTTAGATTTATAATCTTGAAAGCCCTCAGGGACATTCTCCTGTCTCCGACAGGCTCCCTATGAGTTGAAACTGCCACCTTCAGTGGCAGTGAGTTTGGTTTGGGTTTGAGTTGTGGCAAGTCCCTTCATTTGTTCATCAGATCATTCACAGGAACACAGGTTCTTAGAATACTAGAGTTAAATGCTCACTCCCCTCTCTCTCTCCTTGCAGGATCTTACAATGCCAGTGGTTTAGTTAAGCAACTAGAGCCAAGCTCCCTACCACTGAGTGGATTCTGATTCAGAGCGACCCTGTAGAACAGAGCAGCACTGCCCCAGCGGGTTTCCAAGACTGTACATCTTGACCCTAGTAGAAGTTCGCAGTCCAATTCATAGTGGCTTCACCTGGCTCAGGACTGCCTCTGCTGCAGATGAGACATCCTCATTTCAGGCAGACATCCTCTCCATTCGGTCCTGGGACAGCACCCTGGGTCTCCGAGTGGCCGAGGTCCCAGAACGGAACTAAGAGTCAGTTTGAGGTTCAGCAAGGCCTGTTGGCTCTTACTTGCCAACAGTGTCTGTTGGGAACCAACTCGAAGAGCTGGGTCTTGAGACCCTGGCATTCCAGGTCAAGAGTTGTCTTGGTGATGAGGTGGGTCCATCAGATGGACCCAGTGCTTTGATAAAACCGAACCTAGGGAGCAAAGCTTTCCTTTCCCGTTACCAAGGGCACTTCCATTTGGAGCAAACAACTTCCTTCTCTTCAGTCTGAGCTTTGATGCCCTGTGACCCCAGACAGTTTCCAAAGGCAAGGAAGGGCCTCAAGTCCACCCCGGTGTTTTGAAATCCGTGTTTAGGTCTCGGTATGTGGCAATGTGCTTTGCTCCGATGACACTTTTCCTTTCTAATAATAGAGCAGATGAAGTAATATTGCCATTGATGTTCCCTGGCATGTGATTGGATAAGTGCATAAACTGTGGGGTAGGGGGTGGGGGTGCGGGGGTGCGGGGGAAATGTTGAACGGACGCATCACATTTGTATTGGGGGGGGGGGCGTGCTATCAAGGTGCTGGGCTTCCGAGCAGCGTCAGTCGGACCGATTCTCGGCGTCTGCCAGTCCCGCCACAGATTCATTTGGGATCCTCAACCCGATGAGCCCACAGAGACCCGGGATCAAGGCAGCCGATTAGAGCCAATTGCTTGCTTCAGACAAGGCCAGCCTTTCCAGGCCTGGCGACGAGGGAGGGGAGGGAGGGAGGGAGGGAGGGGAAAGACAAACGGAGCGCCGCTGCGGAAAGACACTAAAAGCGAGAGCGACACCCCCCCGCCCCACGCCCCGCCACCACCTTGCAGCGCAGGCTTTGAAAGCTGCTCCCCCATCTGAATGGAAACTCGGAGCGGCCGGGCGGCGCGTTCCTTCTCGCCCAGCCCTGCCAGCGGCGCCGAGCGGGAGGCGGTGCGAGCCCGCGCCAGCGCCCAGCTCCCGGGACAGGGCCGGCGAGGCTGCTGAGCCGAACTTGACCGACCGAGCCCCTTCCTCGCGGCTCGGGGAAGCGATGCTGCACCGCACAGCGCGCGCGGCCCCCGCTCTCCTTCAAGCTGAAGGTTACCCCCCCGCGCAGCTAGCCCCAACCCAGTGAGGGAGTGAGCGGCGCGCCTCGGGGCTCGGGTCCCGGCTCCGGCTGCTCGGCGGCGGCGGCGGCGGCGGCGGCGGCGCGCAGGGCACGGACCGGGCCGCCCGCGCCGGGGCGCACTGCACCAGCGGCGTGGGCTTCGTGGATGTGTATGCATGAGTTCTGCACCGAATGGGCGCAAAAAGCGCCCCAGCCGCGCCGCCCGCGCCTCGATCTTCCAGATCAGCAAGCCCCCGCTGCAAAGTGGGGATTGGGAGCGCAGGGGCAGCAGCTCCGAGAGCGCCCACAAAACCCAGCGAGCCCTGGACGACTGCAAGATGGTGGGTGACAACTGCTCCTCTTTTATTATTTATTTTATTTTGTGGTTGTTTTGTGCCTCCCTTGGACGGGGGTGGGGGAGTGGTGTAAGGTAAGCGTTGGCTGGAGTGCCAACCACTCCCCCCCCCACCCTCCACCCCCCTCGACTCCTCCATGGCGATCACGTGCACAGGCACTATTTTTAAATGTGTACTCCTCCAAATTCAGGGTGACACCCAGGTCGTAATGGCCCCGCGGGGTGGGAAGGGGTAAGGTGGGGTCTTGGGGGTCGGCGACCGCAGATCGGGCATCCTCCCTCTCGGAGAACGCTGGAAGCAGAGGTCACGGGGGACCGGCTCGCGCACCGGAGAAGGGAGGGGCGGGGGTGCTGCCTTTGTGGGGGAAACTGTAGCAAACAAACCCAAACAGCGCTCCCTGGGCGCTGCAGTGAGGACTGAGGTGGGACTCCGCGGCGGCGCCAGGTCTTCCCCTCTGTCTGGTTCCGAAGCCAGGGCAGGTCAGGGGCCCGCGAGAGGGGCACGCTTGGCCTATTAGGTCCCTGGGTTCTCAAGGCCACCCAACTTCAGACCCCCTGCAACCTCTCCAAGGAGCGGAAGAGAAAGTCTCCGAGGAGAGTCCGCAGGCGCTTTCTCCGGACCCCACCCAGCCCAGGCGTTTGGGAAGCCGTGGAGGCTGGGTGTGGAAAAGTAGGGGGTCCAGCTCAAGCTTCCTGGGCCAGACTTGCCCTGGCGACCGGGCATCCACGCTTGTCTTGAGAAAGAACTTGCCACCTTGGTGGAGGCCAGGCGCCCAGCAGTTTGGACGCTTCTTAGAGGTTTGGGGAGGTCCGTCAGGAATGGGTGAAGGCCCCGGGTAGGCACACTGAAATCATAAACTTTCTGATGATAAGGGTTCGCTGAAAGAATTTCCCTTCTTTTGCAGCTTGTTCAAGAGTTCAATACGCAAGTGGCCCTGTACCGAGAGTTGGTCATTTCTATTGGGGATGTCTCTGTCAGCTGCCCCTCACTCCGGGAGGAGATGCACAAGACGAGAACCAAAGGCTGTGAAATGGCCCGCCAGGCACACCAAAAACTTGCGGCCATCTCAGGGTAGGAGACTCCTGGCATTATTGAGTAATTAAGATAAATAAGGCGGGGCGCTGGCTGATCTTTATGATGGCCAAGACTTCTTGGTCGGTTTCTGCAATTTTTCTTTCCCCGTAAATGGTAGATTTTCTTATTTTTTAAATCAGGGTTCGGCAAATTTAAGGTTTTAACTGATCACCCTGAGCAAATTCAAGCTCTGTGCCAAATCACTATCCTAAGGCATAAATCACTATCCTATTCTGCAGAGATCTGGATGACTTTAGCCATTAAATGATTTTCTTTTAAATGAACTTTCAACATGTTTTGTATACACTGTAATGTTGGTTTTCCATTCTTTGTTGAATGTTGGACGAAACTGAAGTTCAACCATCATGCTTCAAGATAATTTTGTCATGTACTGCCAAACAAAAAGGCTCTTCAATAGAGAGAAAAAAATATTTGCTAAATCCCAGATTAACTATCTATGCCATTAGATACATTCCTTGGATACTGCTTAAAATAAAACCCTTAAAATAAAGCCTTGGCTAAAAATTCTCTCATCCCTGTCCCACTATGAAAATAAAGTTTAAACATTAAAGAAAAAATCTTAAAAATTGAAGAAATTCACAAATCTAATTAAACATAAGCTGATGTTGGTCCCCCTACAATTATTCTTATTTTATTTACTTTTCTCAGATTTATGGATTCCTTAATCTATTTTGGGTGATAAGCTACTGAGTAGAAACTTACCTTTTAATACTCTATTCACTTCTTCCTAATCTCTCAATTTTGGGAGGAAAATTAACCATGGATTTTGCAAGCAGTGCCTCCTTTTAAGATAAGAACTAGCAGCAAGAAAACACAGAAAACCTTATACAAGTTCTCTGTATTTATCCCTCACCTGTTTATCTCTGTGAGCATGACTATGTCATAAGAGAAGTTCAAATCAGTCAGATGCACTTAATAAAGTTGCAGACTGATCACTGGTCGAGAAAATATCTAATTGACCAATTTGGAAGTATGGCATTTAAAGCTCATAATATGTACAAGGATTATGAACAGTGTGTAAAGATGACAAAGTCCTATGTTACCTCTCTTGATAACTAGATTACATTGGACAATATATTTCATGTAAAGAATTAAGATATGCTGTACTAATCTCCTTAAAGTGAGAAATAAAATATGCCCCCAACCAATTTTGTTTAAAGAAACAATATTAAGGAGCCTCATGTTTTTCTATTTTTAATAGTTACACTATACAAACAGGAAGTAGATTGGTACGCGTCACTGGCACTCGAGGTGGAAGTAGAAGGGAATTCGGGGACGAAATGCAGCTGTGATTAAAGAAAAAAAAAACTAGAAAGGAGAAATAGAAATATGCAGAGGAGCAATGCTGGATTAAACACTAACATAAACTCCATCCAAAAGAAGAGAAAACTTTACACTTCATGTGAAGAGGGTAGAATCTTTGTCAACTTTACATTCCAAGAGTTACATCCAGGATTTCCTTTAAGTTGGGACTCAAATTGATGATGGGCCCTAAGCAGAGATGGGGGGTTAAAGCCGTGAATCAAGCCTCCAAGGCCATCTATTCTGCTACACACTTAAAATTCAAGTTCGCTCAATGACTCAGGAAATGAAGAGTCTGAAACTATTGATTAAAGGAGAAGATTGAGGTGTTATGGTAAAGTTTGGTTAGCCCTGGCTTTTGGCCCCTTGATTCCTCAGTATCTGCGGGTTGATGTTAATGAGGGCAGTTTTATAAGAGTGGGTGAGGAAAATATGGATTCACTCCAAAAATTTAGACCCACTCCATTGAACGTTCTGGGATAGAATTTGACACATTTCACTTTTTAAAAGTGTAATTAAGTACAACATGACCTTCTTTATGAAAAATGACAGCAATACAGTTGGAAGAAAGCCCTTAAGTTCTCACCATCTGGGCTCCATTATTAAGGACTGTGATTCCTCTTGGTGGAATTTTGTTTCTGAAAACGCTGGATAAGTGGTCTCCTATTTCAAGCTTGATGTGGTGGCTGGAAGGGAGGCTGTGAGATGCAGTTTAAAATTGGATCTAGGGGTAATTTTTTTGAAAAGCAAAAATTCCTAGAGAAGGCAGGGGGAAAAGAATGGATTTCTTGAGAGTCTCGTTGCTGACGTAATCTAAGCCCTACATAGAACAATTCTCAGAGAGAGAGAGATATTAGTATCTTTATTCGACCAACGAGTCTCAGCGATATTAAGGAACTGAATCTCTAAAGTACAGACCTAGGAAGTGACAGTACTGAGATTCCACCTCCGATTTGTCTGATTCAGAAGCCCGTGCCCTTTACATCGTGCTGCTCTTCAAAAGGATGCTGTGTGACTTGGAATGAAGTCCCAATGCATGATGCCACAGAGAGGAACTGTGAAACAGGAGCGTGCAAGAGACCAAATCCCCCAAAGAAGTCACTAAGCCCCCACATTACATGGCTTCATTTATATGAAATATCCAGGAGACAAAAATTCTAGAGTTAGTGCTTATCTAAGATTGAGGGTAGAAATAGCCAGTATCTGAAAATCAGTTTAAGGAACTTAATGGGGTTTGAACAAATGGGTTTTGAAATCTGATTGTTGTGATGGCTATGCAACTCTGTATGTTTACCATAAATTAGTGACAGGGGCACTTAAAAAGTGAATTTGATGCTGTATGAAGTGTACCTCAATAAATATTTTTTGGATTATTTTGAATGTGTCACTATTGCCATGATTAGCACTTGGATTTTCATTAGCTTTATTTGCTTCTACATATTTTATCCTTGATTAAAGAGCTATGGGCTACCGGGATTGAAAGAAATAGAACTTGGCATTCTGTGAATCCACTAGCATGCATCTAGACTCCAGTGTTTTGTCTTGTAGAAATACATGTAGGGAAAGGCAGGACTCAAAGGTGTAAGTGAATTCACTTGTTTCTCACTAACTCAGACCACTTCCTGTCCATCTTCCAGCTAGCTCTGGGGTCAGAGAAGGAGTGACAAGGCAGGGGAAGAACCCAGTAAACAGAAGATTGAGAAAGATAAGTAGAGAGGAAGGAAGACAAAAACCAAACAAAATTAGAATTAAACAAGTCAACAAATACTGTGTCTCATCCCTGACCAATTAAACCTTCAAGGGATGGCTTTTGCAAGGGAAGAAATTTCAGAGTGTGTTCATCACTACGTGACCCTGTAAGAAGTCTGTCTTCATAGGCACAATGAAGATACATCATCAAGCTGTGCTTAGATCAACAAAAGTTTAAGATATTCTTTTCTTTCAAAGGCACCAATGTTTCTGATATAAGGTTTTATATCTTCACTACTTTGACCCTCTCCTGGATATTAAAGTTAAGACGACCCTGAAAGATCGCTTGATAGAGTGGTTTCTCACAGTGGACTTCTCTCTGCAATATAAATGTGAAAAGCCAAATTTGTAAGGCAGGCCAATGTGGTGGTGTTTGTTCTGTTTGGCACAGTGGTGGGAACAAAAGATGGGGAGTGTGGTCTCCTTCCCCATCTCCTTGGAATTCCTTCTCAAAGTGACACATGAGACCATTTCCCTGGAAAGGATCGTTAGGGCACCAATGCTCCCACAGTACTGATCTGTATATTTGTCATGCAGTGTCCTGATTCTGAGAATATTTGAGGCATCTTCAGGTCAGAGGGTTTAGTTAACTAGAGAGACAACTTGGTAGAGTAAGTATAAAGAGTTTGAGATCAGGCCAACCTGGGCTGAAGACTAGTTTTTGTGATCTTGTTGGAATTACTTAACTTTCCGAATGCCTGTTCCCTCATCTGTAAACTGTCATGCCCACTCACAAGATACTTTAGAGCATTAAAGCAGCACTATGCCCAGGCCTGGTGCCACAGTGGTTACGGATTGGGTTGCTAACCTCAAGGTCAGCAGTTCAAAACCATCAGCCAGCTCCAACGTGGCTTCCTACTCTCACAAGAGCTACAGTCTTATAAATTCGCAGGAGCAGTTCTACCCTGGCCTGCACGTTGGACTCAACTCCATGGCAGTGAGTGTGGAGGTTTTTGCCGAGCGCAGAGATGCCACCCTGTGAGAGGCTGCGTCAAGAGCGTCATCAATCTCATTCCCTGGTCTGGCGCCTGTTGCATCGACCACACGACCTCCAGGGCACGGCGCACAGGGTAGGAGTGACCCCGAGCAGCCGATATCCTCTAACAACTCCTGGGAGTTTGTGCGTGTGGGCCAGTGGTTAGGATTTCATTTCCTCTGCTGCTGCTATGGGGATGAGGTCTGTCTTCTTCAGGCCGATCTTCCTTAGAGCGACATTGCCTCATTCTGTTAGTGGCCACCGAAGAAAGAAAAACACATTGAAGCCTTCACTCCAGATCTTAAAAATGAAGTTCAAATATGATAAAGGGAAAGGCAGATGGTTGCATGTGATGGGAACCAGCATTGACCCTGTTAGATCAGACTAGATAAGGCCTCGCTTTACTACTCATCAGGGATCCGTGTATGTATTAATGTGCATAGGCTGTTGAGTGGCAGTATAGTTCATGGATTATGTAAAAAGTCTTTGATGTCTAACCACCAATGTCAAAATCTTAGGAATATCATTGTCTCTTCTTTCTTATCCTATCCCTGGCAATTATCAATAGTATTTTTCCTCTGTACCTTATTTGCCCAATCACAAAAAGAGAGCTAATAATCTACGGGATCAAATTCAATGATATTGGGAAGATTAAGTTAACATTCGTCACGCACTTAGCAGTTTTTCTAGCAGATAGTAAAGAAAGAGCAAGCCCTGGTGATGCTATCAGGTACGCAATGGATTGCTAATCCCAGGGGTTATGGTTCAAACTCACCAACCACCCCACACAGAATACTGGGAAGTTGAACCCAGAAAACTCAAAAGCCATTCAGTTTAACCCTTTTACTGTGGTGTGGAAAAGATGAGGTTTTGTGCTCCCATAAAGATTGACAGCCTCAGAAAAATAAAATAAATAAATAAATAAATAAAGATTGACAGCCTCAAAAACCAAACATAGAGTCACTAGGAACTGTCACTGATCTGATGGCAGTGGGCCGTGTGTGCCAGCTAGGATAAGCACAGAGTAGAAAGTTAAACGGTCAGCATTCATCTCTTTGTAAAACTATTACCCCACCACCACTGAAGGGATGAAGACTCATATTGACCCTGTGGTACAGAGGAGTAGTACAGAGGAGGACCACTTCCTCTGCTTTCCCAGGTGGTAGGTCTTTAAGGAAATAGAGTGCCTCATCTTTGGCCACTGAGCAACCAGTGGGTTCAAACCACTGACTTCTCTGTTTCTTGGTCCATTTTACCACCAGGACTCCTTTTACAAAGCTCAAACTAGAAAATTCCTCAAGGCATAATGTAAGAAATCAAGGAAAACAAGGATTTATTGCAGCCAATATATATTAAAATAGTTTTTAAAAGCATGAATCCATCCAATTTTTTCAAAATAAAATTTATTGCTTGGAATATAGTCTTGTAAGGGCTGAGCCCCGGTGGCGTAGTGGTTGTGCGCGGGACTGTGGCCCACTGGGACAGAGGTTCAATTCCAGCAGTGGGGCTGGGCCTCCTACTCCCACCACCGGAGAGCAGTGATGCCCCCCGCCCCCCCCTCCCCAAAAAAGTCTTGTTTACTTTGATTTACATTGTGCTCTGGGGAATTTTCCCAGAAGGATATTGCTTGTTATGGATTGAATTATGCCCCCCCAAACCCCACATATATGGTATATGTATATTATATATATATATATTTTTTCACAGACATACACACACATTGTAAATCCAAGGTCTTTGGGGAATAAGTTGTCATGTTTGCTTTGATATGATTTAATGAGGCAGGGTAAGTGTAGCTTATATTTTGAGTCAATCTCCTTTGAGATTTAAAAGAAGATGAAACAAGCGAGTGACAAGCTGGAAGTGGGGAAGTGAGAGGCCAGACCACATGAAGATTGCTCAGGATGAGAAGAAGGTCAAGGACATGGGGTCATTCCTCAAGAGATGACTGAGAAGGGCTGTCCTAAAGTGGGCACTCTGAACGTGGGGCTTTGAGGCTTCTAAACTGTGAGAAAATAAATTTCTGTCTGTTAAAGCCACCTACTTGTGTTATTTCTGTGTTCGTAGTACTACAGAACTAAGACAACCATCAAAGGGCCTTTTCTTGAATAACTTAACATAATACAGAGATGTGAGGATGTATTTATGCTTAGAAACATTTTCTTTGCATAGATCAGCCTAGATCATATGTCACATGTTTTTGGACCTCATTCTAGTACAGCCGGTGTGCCACTGGACAATTCTGCTGAGTTCTGTGTACACCACAGTGAGAGGGCTGGATTGAATAGCTTCTGAGTCTTTGGCTTCATTATTCCAGTGTTCTGTATGAATTCCTGTAGAATAGTATAGGCTTTACTTACACTGTTGAGGTATGAAAAAATAAGCCCCAGGCAGGAAGTTTGATGATTTAAATTCCAAAACCTTATTAGTTGGGATGTGAACATTCTAAGTTCCTAAGAACCTAGATCTGAACTGTCTAATGGTTTTCTGTAGTCACCCTCAGATCTGTGCTGAACAGCCTAGAGATCAAAAACCACAGACTATTGCATACCTTCTTTTCCTGACGATATAAATGTGTCTTTTCTCTCCCTACCTTCTCTTCTGGTTTTTAAATTTTCATTTTTAAAAAAAATTTGATTCTTTTTTGGTTTTTCTGCTCATCTTTTTCCTAGTCTCCTTCATGTCTGGCTTGTTCCCTTGTTTTGTTTGCCATGAAGTTGCAAGGCAGGAGAGTGAGGAGGAGGACAGAAAGCAGAGACTTGTGGTTGGATTGGTAATTCTTCCTTTTCCCACTTTGTCTGGAGCAGCAGAATTTATGGAGGTGGTGCATCGATTGGTGGTTTAGTGGTAGAGTTCTCATCTTCCACTTGAGTGCCCAGACAATGTACTTGCCTATCATTCAGTGGAGGCTTGTAGGTTGCTCTCAAGCTGACCGGAGCTCAGCAGAGATTCCAGATGAGGATAAACTAGGAGGAAAGGCTGACAATCTAACTTTTGCAAGTCAGCTGATAAAAACCTTGAGTATTACAGTGTCCATCCCCCAGCCTCTCCTATGGTTAATGTAAACCAGACAGTGTTGGGTTCAATGTGCTGGGGTTGCTATGGGTCTGGACTGACAAAAACATAAGTAGGATAAAGAGCTTGATGATCACTAAGTTTTTTTTGATGCATTGGCAGAGGCGGCCATGACAGTCTCTGCTGTTAGTAAAAAAAAAAAAAAAAAAGTTCATGGCTGGCAGACATCCCCTGCCTTCTTTGTGTACCCGTCCTATCAAAGTTGTTTTGCATTTGTAACACTCCCCATTAACCAAGTTGTGAAAGGCATGGGCCACCTCTGCAAAAATCAAGTGTTGTGCCTCAACTCAACAACAAGGATGGGAGAACAATTCATTTGACTCGTCTGTAATGGAATTTCATTCTGCCCAGAGGCATACACACATAGCTCCCTATACTCCCAGCACCAGGCGTTTGGAAGGTGGTAGCTCATCTTAAGGATGAGATTTGCAAATATGGAACAGAATGTTTTCTGCATGAATATGCTTATAAAGAAAAAGAACCCACAATATAGTTAGCACTTTGCTGTAGCCAGTTTAGTTACTAGTATCTGAGGGTGGGAAGTCCTTGGGAGATGCTAGGAGCTAACAACTCAACTGCTAGGTGAGAGACAGGCAGATCTTGTACACCCAGAGCTGGTTCGGAAGAAAGGCCTGGAGATCTATTTCTGAAAAATCAGCCATTGAAAAGCATATGCAATACGGTTCTATTCTGAAACACATGTTGTTGTTGTTGTTGTTGTTGTTGTTGTTGTTAAGTTCTACCCAGTCCATTTGGACGCAGAGCTACCCTTTGCACCGCAGAACAAAGCCCTGCCCACAGTTGCTATGATAGGTGTAGCCATTGTTGCAGACACTGGGCCAATTCATCTCCTTGAGGGTCTGCCTCTTCTTTGAGGCCCCTCTACCAAGCAAGATGGCCTGTTTAAAGGCCTGGTTTAATAGCAAGGAAGGTGTGCATCACGCTTGTATGTTTTCAACAAAAACGGCCCATATGGAGGCCCCAAAGTTGGATTCTACTTGATGGCGGCTGGTTTGCTCTGAAGACAGAACAGAACTCTGATTGATGGAAGGAGAGAATACTGGGGAGAGAAGAGAGGGAGTTGGTCAATCCCCCAGTGGGCCAATGCCTTTCTCGGGTCTGGAAGGAAGAATTGAGCAGAGACTGGTCTCTCTGTGGTGCTGTTGCTGTTGCTTTTCTAAGCAGCTCTGGAGGCAGTGGTAAGGTTCTGATTTACCCCTGGTGGTTGCAAGAGATGATGAGTGCAATCAATGATAATGAATTGTTTATGTTTGAAAAGGTATCTTGTTTAATTTACCACAGTTAAAAATAAAGGTTCTGCAGCTTGACATATTGTCCCCTGTAAGGTAACAGGGCCATAAGGAGAAGTTGCTGCTTCTGCTTCTAGGATGAGAAATTCAAAAGAGCCAGGGATGTTTTGTGCCACGAAGCAAGGAAGACATCCAATACAAATGGGGTCATGTCAAAGGGACATGGCAATGACCATAAGGGACTCCCACTGACAGAGGATGAAGAATTGGGTTGTCAAAAAGACTAAAAACTGTGGTACAAAAAACTGCATGAGTTCACAATGACAGTAGAACAATGACACACCTCTTTGGCTACACATACACACCCCAAAGAAGCCGCTATGATTAGCAGCTGAATGAAATGTGGTACAGACTCTAGACAAGGGGCCGTCCGTTGCCTTTTTAAGTTTCGCCTTTTTATATTGTGAACAGTCCTAATGACTTTCACCTTGTTAGAGTCTTCTAAGTTCAGGGCTGCTGTATGCGTCCATCATATTCGTTCATTAACGTTAACATTATCTGACCCGATGTTAAAGGAAACTTTTTTTTTTATACAAGGAGCTTTGGGCTATTAGAGCAAGGTCAGTGTTTACACCCACCGGCAGCTCCTGGGAGGGAGAAGAAGCTCTCCGCTCTCATGAAGATTTGTCATCTCAGAGACATCAATTAAAAGCACCACGACCCTGCTAAGAGGGAGCGGGGCCAGGCCGCGCTCTGTTCTGCTGTACACAGGGTGGTAGGGTCACTGTGAGTCGGACTGACTCAATGGCACTGAACAACAAGAGGCCGATGCTGCTGCTGCTGGCAGTTGGCTTGGGTTTTTATTATGCTTCTGGTGTCCTGATACCATTAGCAAAACCCACAGGTAAATTCAGGAAGCGACAGCACAGAATTAGAGCTGGTGAGAGAATGATGACCGCTCGCAGCGAATGGTGGCCCTGGTCCTCCCTGCCACCACTTCAGTCCAACCTTCAGTCTGACAGGACCGCCTGCTGAGCAAGTTCTTTTCCAAATACTCTTTCTGTGTCCAGAAATTTCTCTGAGAATCCTGTTAAAATATAGATGCTGATTCCGGATACCTGGAGTGGAAATATACTTTCTTAGGAGGCATGGAACCAGATTGGCCAAGTTGGACGTCCTGTCTGCCACTCTGGCTCCTCAGCAGTCCACTTACCATCTGCCCACTGCTGCTCACCTGCCAGGGGGCTTGGTCCCTGACCCTGGCTCTCAGACTGGGCTCCCAAGGGTAGAACCTTCTCCAACAACCCGTGGCACAGCCGAAATGCTGTGTGTGGGGAGAGGGCTACCCACCAGTACTTCTATGATCAAAGGCGACATACCCTGCTACGCATGAGTAAGAATCGAGAGGTTAGCTTACCCTTTATGACATTTCTATTGTATTTTGTTCTTAATTTTTTCTGGTTTGTAATTCTAAAATCAATTTGTTTGGTTTTTGAATAACAGTGAACTTGAAGAGCATAGCTAAAGATCTGTTTCAAAAGAATAGATGCTCATTATTACAATGAATCAGTGAGCAGTGTGTATTTTACAATTACTCATAAAATAATTATACTTAATTAGGATTATTTGCTAAAACTCTCACCATAGCATCAGCTGGGTGGCTCTATATTGGACAATTAAATAAACTTGCCATTGAGATCACTTTTTAGAAATAACTCCTTAAGCTTCTAGTCTTTGATAATTTAATTGTCTCATTCCAGAAAGATAAGTGTATGAAGTCCATGTCCAGCGCAGTAACTAGAATGGCACCCGGATTTATCTCCATTGCTCTACAAAGCATAATGGAAAAATAAGAGAAAATCCCATGAAAAGCATTTAAGTGCTTGTTTACATTCACATCCATCAAAACAAATAGTAAATTTGTTTGTGGAATAGACCCTTGTTATGATAAAATGCCTGAGTCTTTAAGTAGAAGGGCTGATTTAGCAAATAAATGTTTCCAAACTAATGAAAAACTCTGGAAAGTCACATTGACAAAAATCAACGTGGTTTTTGCAGCTGTAGATACAGAGTAAATTAGTTCAATTTAACGGAATTCCAGCAAAGGGCGTAGGAGGACAAGAGATGATATCCTAAACCAGAGATGTCAAGCTTCCTGTGTATTCTTTAGCCACTAACACTAAAAATCTAACGGTCTCCTCTGCTCCACAGGCCAGCAGGTACACGTCCTACAGTCTTTCGTCTTTCCTGGTACCTATTGTGTGCCTCATCTTTTAGCCCATTTCTTAATTCAAAGTTCTATCCCCTGAAGCCACCAATGATGGCAGAATTTATCAGATTAACCAGCCTCCGCATCACAGGTTTGAGTAAGTGCAGCTGTACAGCGATAATTATTAATTATTATAATAAAGTCGTAGAGAACATGAGAAAGAGAGAAATAAGAGTCAGACATATATCATGGTAGCATACTCACCTCAGCCCCCCTTGGGGGCCCACATGGAATAAGAGGGAGTGAGGGGGAAGGGTAGACAAGGAGGGGCAAAGATCAGGGAGGGAAGAGAGGGAGTGGGGGTGAGAGCATCCTCAGCCAGCAGGTGAGAGAGCATTTCTTTATTCTGACCAAGCCTTATACACTCTTTGGAGCCATGCAAGGCCCCAATTATAGGTAAAGGCACAGGTCAGAGGAAGGGGTTATGCTATAGGTACACCTTTTAGGAAAGGGAGGTATTGGGGTCCCATATGACAAGAACAGACCCCAGACTCCTGGATGTGACTAAACAGAGTTTAGACTGTCTCAGAGATCATTAACAGTAGCATGTAGACCCTGCCCACAGGCTTCAGAGGACGCGACCCATTGTCCTCACAGCAGGGAATCAGTCCTATCTTTTTGTGTGACACATGAGGCCTCCAGATCTCTGGAGCCTTTAGGGAGAATATCTAACTTCTCACTTCCACATCAGATGCTGGCAAATGGTTACTAATATTTGCTTAATATTTTGGAGTAGACATAATTGTGGAAAAGTCCTATCTTCACCCTACAAATATTTCCCAAGTTATCCTTTTGCCTGCATTCTCTCTTCTTTTTTTCAGCTTATTCACTAATTCCAAACCAGTTCTCCTAAAACTCTCCTCCAATCATGATATTTGGGGGCTTTAAAACCAAGGTTTTGAGTCAGTTGGACCGCCTTCTGAGATTTCATACTTCTACCTCTGATATCCTGGATCACACTCTAGAGCTTAATAATAGGTAAGCATCATCTAGTGGTCTTGTTAAATTACAGATTCCGATTCAGTGCATCTGAAGAGAAAAGACAAATTCTCTGCAGTGGGTGGAATCAATCTGAACCGGTTCAAAGCCTTGCTTAAAACTTCCATGGACTCCCCATTACCTAAAGCACTGTTTCTTTAAATCCAATTCTGAGATCATGTATACCAGAATCTCATGGATGCCCTCAGCCCTGAAAATCCTAAACTCCCTGGGAAGCAATACCTAGAAATCTGAATTTTCAAAAGCACCATCACAAGTCCAAGATATTCCCAGATATACTACCCAAGAAGCCTATATTGGCATAAAGCAATGATTCCAACTTTAGCTGTTCATTGGATTTACTTGGAGAACTTTTTTAAAAAGTATTCATGCAGGAGTTCCATTCCTAGGGACTCTGATTTAATTGGTATAGGTTGCAGTCTAGGCCTTGGGATATTTTTTAAAGCTCCCCCATTGAGATTCTATGTCTTTCAGCCCATAAAACACACCCATTTTTTAGAGCAGGAAAACAGGAAAAAAATATTCAGAACCAAATAGTACCAGTATACTAAAACATTTATTAAAATAAAGCAAAAATACGGTAATATTTGACAGCTAAACATAGCAGTGGTGTTAAGAACCATCTTCAAGTTCATTAACAAATGAGGGGAGGCGTGTGCTATGCCGATCATGTGACCTGACTTACATTGAGACTCCAGGAGGCGGGACTTTCCCTGAACACCCAGCAATCCACAGCCTGCAAACAGCAGCGGACAGTCAGCAGGCGCATGGGATCATAAACAAATGTTCTGGACTATAAGATGCACCCTCGTTCCCCCCCCCCCACTTTTTTTTGGGGGGGGAGTGCATGGTCCGACAAATATGGTATTTGACTCCTTATGCAAGGAGTGAAATGAAATGAGTGCAATTTTGGAAAGCAAATCAGTTTTACAGTGAACAGCTCATACATACTGCTTCATGTCATTGATTTCAATTCCCACAATATAACATCACTTATCCCAAGTTCTTCCTCTGCTTCCTGTTTCCCTTCCTCCTTCTACCCTACTACTTCCTGACTTCTGTACCTCCTCCCTGGGCAAATGGTTGGTTGTCAGGAAGTTCAATGTTCCCTGATATTACTGTTCACTGTATAGACATCTTTATTGTTTGGCTGAAATTTGAACCACAAGAGTGAGTTCAATTTCAGACCTGAAAAAAGATACTCCTTAGCTATTAAAGGCGGGGGGGGGGGGGGGGGGGGGGGGGGGGGGGGGGGGGGGGGGGAGCGCGGGAATGAGGACGCCACTCTTGCGAATGTCAAGGTTTTAGTTGCAGTCTCCCATCTACCGTGTTTCTCAAATTGAAAATCAGAACAGAGGAAGGATCTCAAAAGGATTAGGAAGACACTTTGCTTTTTAATAACGAACCTATAGAAGAGATATGGTCGTCAGAAACTGCTTCTATTTGGGAAGGTAGGAAGTTAGGCAAGGTGCCTCTGAAAGGGCTTCTGTATCGTTTTCAAAAGACACTCTGTGAAACAGGATAGGACCTGCAAAGAGTGGAAGGAGAAGTAATCAGTATTTGAAAAATCTGAGATTGAGTGGGGGTTTGAAAAAAGCGCGCTTTTAAACCTTTTGATGACTGGAAGAAAATTTCCATAGAGGAGTTAGAATCTAATGAATGGTTATTAATAGAAGATGGACAGCACAGTGAGGGAGGGGAGCCTAGATGGAAGAAGAAGCTATACGATGATCTGTGACTAAGATAATAAAGAGTTGATTTAGGAAACTGAGCCCGTATGAGCAATGTCATGTATAGTAGTTAGGCCACAGGTAGAACTTAGTACATTACGCCCTGAACAATAAAACATATTCCATGTATATGACATATTTTTCTATCCTATTTCTGCTGTACCAAATAGCAGGAATAGATGTCTTGAACAAATTAAAGTCTATTCTTCCACCATTTAGGAGGTAAGAAGTTTGACTGCAGGGTTCTGGTCCTGGAAGGAGGCTTTCTCCCAGTGAGGTTCTTAATTTCAGAGAGGGCTTTGCCTCTTCTCAGGATGTAAGAGGCTGGTCAGTGTGTCAGTGTTTCCTGGAGATCATCGTGTATCTTTTGAAGATTAATCTTCTGCCGGGTCTTGGAGCTTCTCAACACAGACGCCTTGGCTTTAAAGCTCCAGGGCTACTTTTTGAATCTAAATGAGGCATCCCTTATAAGTTTTCTTGGAGAAACCTAGGTATTTTTTTAATCCCTATTTTGTAGTAAATTAAGGTGCAAGGATGTTCGACTATTTTCTCAGCACATTTCGTGGAATGAAATTAGAGCACTCATCTCTCCGGGGTCCACATCTGTGTTCTTGCCACTGGGCTGGACTGTTTCTCTGAGAATTTGTTTCTTTTCTTGAAGTCTCACAAGAAGAGCCTCGTGTGCTCCTTACCTTTCACTGCTACAAACTATTACTTCCACTCGGAGGCTCCCTCTTTCTCAGGACAAGGACCTCTTCAGCCAGCAGACAGCCGGTTTGAGGGCTTTTAAGGTTTCCGCAGAGAAAAACAGACAGGAAGGAAAAAATAACAAAATTATGGCCTTACCAAATCTGGCAGTGGAATGTGAATAGATCTTGGCTCAGCATTCGCGAGGCCTCAGCACTTCTTTTCAAGCTCAGAAATGTTCAGCTTTCCTTTTCCCCCAGCCTACCTCTCCCCACACTGGTGCAACCTTGGGAATGTCTTGGGAATCTTCCTTCTCAGCTGTTTGCCTATGGAAACCCTGGAAATGACTCCATCGGCCCATCCTTTGACTCAGGTCTGCATGGGTTGAATTCCAAGTGATGAAAATAGAGCGTGAGTTCTTTTTGCCCCTGGAAGGGGACACGTTTAGCTTGAGCAGAAAACCACTTCACCACGGGGACATGGGCGACTCCCGTGCCACTGTCGTTTGTCTTTTCACATCAGGCCACCATGGAGGACAGGAGGGAAAAGACAAAGGGCTGCGCCTGAGGAGCGATTCCAAGAACGGGAGAGTCTCAAAGAAGACACCACTTCCCCCTGGGATGGCAGATATGCTGCGAAGAGAGTGTGTTGAGTCTGGTTGAAAGATGGAAAGAGGTCAACCAGAAAAGACGGGGACAAGAGTAAGGGGCCAATATCAGAACACGGTTTCTTAAAATACCAAATAAATCACCTTCATTGCCAATAAGCCTGCAAGAACCCATGCTCTCCTGGAGCAATTGGAGTTTAAAATCATAACGGTAATTATCTCAATTATCTCCCTCGTGGGATTTCCAATTTTCAGCTAGAATGACTGTCTCTTAGAGCTTCGGGCTCTGAGTTTTCGTTGTCGTTGGTCTAATTTTGAAATATTTCAAGTTGACTTGGAATTTTTATTTCTTTTCTTGCCATCCACTAATATAGCTGGAGAAATATGCAAATGGATCTTGTTCCCTCATAGACACTAATTATCATCGGTGAACAGATTATTTCTGATTTTTCAACTTTAGATGCTTATTCCTATCATTCTATTTTCCTGAGCTTTCCTATTTTTCTTAGAATTAAAAAATAAGCTGGCACCCATCACCTCACCCAAATATTTCTGATGTAGGAAGAGTTGAAGTAGAAAGTAGAAATTTATTCTTAAAATTGTTTTTGATGCATAGTAAGAACTTAGTGTTTTGTGAGTTGATTGCTTATCAAAAATACTTTGGAGTTTATGTAGATTATTTTTGTAGGTGAATTCTTTTTTTTTTAAATAGTTACTTCTCTGGTAGAACATGAAGCAAGTAGAATAGAAAAAATGTATATTTTCTCTCAGAGCAAGAAATGAATGTGTGGAAATAAATTACTTTAAAAAGACTCCTTTCTCCATTTTTGCACTAGCACTGTACTCATGTGTATTCCTGAAAAAGTAATTGCAGGCATTAATTTAGAAATGTAAATTTGTTTTTTGGTATTGTAATAAGCCTTACATTCAAGCCTTGTTCAAAAGTAATAGCTATTGCAGACTGTATTTTATGACCACTACAACAGATTTATTTTTCTCTTCTGCTTGCCATTTGGGAATGTACAGTCGGAGTGAGTACACAGAATGTACTGTTAAATATACCCTCTTCAAACGTGAGGGGAAGGTCAGGCCCCTCAAGCATAGCAGAAGATAGCCCTCACATCCATCATTCTCAAAGCTGTAGTTGTGGGGAAGTCACTTGTGGACATCTGCGAAGTTGAGGTAGATCCTGGTACACACAGATTCAAATGCCAGAACATCATTCTCCCCGCCCCAAGAATAGTTGCTACAATAGACAGATAAGATTTGAGGGAAACTGGGTAAGTCCCATAAATGTGAGGGTTTTGTTGTTGTTGGTTTTTTATCACAAATCCCATTTCCTTACTATCTGAAGTTCGAGTTTGAATGGCTGCATCTGTTTGAGTGGTGTAGCATTGCTGAATAATGAGGAAACTGCCCAGATTATTTTAGGCCACAGTCTGAACCATCATGCAGAATCACTCAGCAAATGTTCCTTCCATAAAACAAGCCATGTTAACTGCTTATGTATTCATGGATTCCATCTTTTGTTTTCTGAGGATGAAATATGTTTTAAGCTACCCTGTCTGTTCAGAGTCAGAGTGGCTTTAAGTTGTTCTCTAGATTTTAATATTAGGCTGTTGTACCGATACCATGGTAGCTATGTTGTGCAAATGTGAAGTGAGTCCAAATATCTAGTTAGGTATAATCTTTCCAAAAGAACTATGATCACAGTTCATTCTGGAAAATTCTCTCTTCATCTCTTGGCATTATAAAGGCATTCTCCTCATTCTGAGAAGAATATTCTGTGGGAGGCATCATCTGAGAATGATTCACCTGGAGAAGAGGAAAAGAAATGGGGCAAAGAGGTCAGACAGTACTTTGGGGAACTCTGCTGATGAGGGAGCTGGTACTGCCAGGAGATAAGGAGCTGAAGGAAGTTGGAGGGCGTCTATTTACTGTGACTAGAAATATCTCGTCACAAATGAGTTAAGGCAGTGTGCTTTTCCAAGAGCCCAGGTAGACAGTATGAAAGAATGAGGGCAGCTAGCCAGGCGGGGCGGTGGTGAGCGGCAGAACCCACCCCTACTGACTGGGAAGGGTGCCTGCCAACCAGGCTTCATTCATTGTGATTTCCAGGTGGAAATGAGACTCAAATGGTGCCTGGGTTTTAGCCTTTTGATAATTCCTTCAGAGAAGCCCTGGATTCACGTTTGCGTGCGACTTATCACAATTTTCAAATGTTGGCCAACAGAAAACGTCACCCAATTGAACAAGGTCTCAGCCATTAGCATCTACCTTTGTGAATTAATCACCAGCTTGTTTGCTCAGATGGGGCCTTGGTGGGAGGAGCTTTGGGCTGCTCCCCACAGCGTCAGTGATTCCAACGCTTGGGAGGCTCTCTTGGAGAAAGGAGAGACTGCTGTTCCCCGAAGGATTGGCAGGCTTGGCAATGTCCCCATGGGTCCCTGGGAGTGGGAGTCCTCTTGACGGCAGTGGATTCTTCCCATGGTTTGCTTCAATTTTTTTGCAGGCTGTGGATCATGACAATTAGAGAAATGGCTGGATCTTGTGTCACTGTCACCTTGTGTTAGTAACCGTTATCACCTTCTTAATTTCTTTGTTGCTTTCAGAGTTGCATATTGTGGACTGCTGAATTTTGTCAATACCTATCAAATTATATGTAAAACAAAAAACCCAAATGTCAAAACCAGAAAAATATATGTGTCTTTGCGTTATTAATTTCTTGAGGCCAAAGCTATTTTAGTAGCCATTGGAACATGATTTGGAGTCCTGGTGTGGTGCAGATGCTCAGCTGCTAGCTAAAAAACAATGGCGGTTCAAGGCCCCCCAGGGGCACCGGCGAAGAAAAGTGTGGTGATCTACTTCTGAAAACAGGAGTCATTGAAAACCCAAAAGGTATACTTCTCTAATATGTCTCCCGAATCAGAGTCTACTTGAAGACAATTAGTTTCAGGGCTACCTTAAACATTTCTGGAATTGAACCTAAGGAAAAGAATGAAAAGATTTGGACATTGGCCTCTCTGCCACATTACTCAAAAAGCCCTGTTTTTGGGTGAGAAGACAATTACAGGCATGCCTCAGACAGATTATGGGGGCACTGCCAGAGCACGACCGTAAAGCAAACCATAAAGTTAATGCTGCAATAAAGTGACTCACGGTTTTTGTTTTTGTTTTCTGGTTTCCCAGTGCACATAAAAGTTGTGTTGACACCATCCGGATGTCTGTTAACTGTGTGATAGGAAAAGTTGGAAACATTGTGAGAATTGCCAAAATAGGACATGGAGGCAAGCGGGGAGCACATGCACATGGAAAAATGGTGCCCACAGCCTTTCCAGATGCAGGGTTGCCCCAAATTTACCTGCAGAAAACACAGCGACTGCAAAGGGAAACGAAGCAAGGTGCATAAATTAAGTATGCCCATATTTGGATGATCGTATAACTTGCATACGCTCATGTGCACGAAACAGGAGTCATTTACCTTGTTGGGATCAAAATGAAGACAAACCTGTGGGTACTGGATATTGAGCATCCATATTTCAAATCTGTCTAAAAAAGATGCTAAGGGGAAATTAAAGAAGCCAAACAAAATGAAACTCTCTTTCCTTGATGTCTTGTTGTTTTTGTAATTTAATACCTGGTAGGAGTTAAGTGAAAAAGGACATTGAATATGAAATACTGACAAATGCCGATTTGTATGGTAGAGCTATGGCCATTTCTGCACAGCTATTTCTGCCTTCTCAGTAAAGAATTAAATGCTATGATCAGCTTCTCTACTTGAAGTGTGGAGCCAATAGCAAGCATTTTTCTCATTCCAAGTATCAAAACTTAATAGGCCCTGAATGGATCGTCCATTTCTCTCTTTCCCGTTCTGCTGCCTAGTCTTTCAGCCTCTAATGGATAACAGGAGATGATAGTTAAGGGCGTGGGGCTGGAGAGGCATGAGTGGCACCTGTGGAGGAAAAGTTCATTAGATAGAATAGATAAGCAGTTAAAGGCAAGTTGGATTAAATGGCCTTTAAGAACGTAAAGACTCCATGATACTGGGAATCTTTGAAAATTTGAAATATCAAGATAGTTTCTCCTAGTTTGAGTTTAGTATCTTTATGATTCAGCATCGAATTTTCAAATGCCAGTATTATGCTCTTTTGCAGTTATACCTCCAGGGTTCTTTAAAATTTTATTATTGATCATTACATTATTTCATTTTAGTATTTCCTTATTTTAAAAAGTAGTGTTTATTATTGTTTTCTATTTCTTTTCTCACGTAAAACTAGTAGTAGCTCGCTTCTCACTATTCTCAGTGTAGGCCACCAACCATATCTATCTTTAACCTAAGTATCTTAATATATTATGCTTACACCACATTTTAATAAGCCATTTATGATGGTTTGGATTCCTGTTGGATCAATTATGGACACCCTTTTCTTCTAAGCATCCCTGGTGACATAGGAGTTACACATTTGGACTGCTAACCACAAAGCCCCAAAGTCAGCAGTCCCAAAACACCAGCTGTTCCTTGGGAGAAAGACAAAGCTTTCTACTCCCATAAAAAGCCACAGCCTTTGACACCCATGGGGCAGTTCTGCCCTGTCCCACAGGGTTGCCATGCATCAGAGTCCATTTGATGGCAGTGACAGAGAGAGGCATCCACCACTGTTTTTTTCTTCTGGACATTCCCCCATCCCACCCCAATAACACGAGCCTACCAGTCTGCCATCACAGGCACCATGCAGCAACTTAGAGCCCCATTCTCTCTGTCCTGCTTTTGCTCCCACTTGTCTATCTTCCCTTCCCATCAGTCCCACAGTGCAATTCCCATGTTAACACTATTCTTCTTGACAGGTCCAAGCCCAGGGGCTGTGGTGCAATGTCCTGAAAGCCAGTCCCAAGTGGTGCTGGGTTGCACTCTGAAGTGGGAAGAATGACATCCTCTCTAACTCTATGCCACGTGTGGTCAGATGGAGGTAGAAAGAGCTTTTTTCATACACTTTTTACCTACTTCTTGAAGTTTCTGCTTATACTCCATTAAAATTTATACTAGATTCTAAGTAGGAACGAGATGCCATCTACCCCGTGGTTCTGATCCTTTTTTGTAGGTCAGTGTCTCATCCAGGAGTCCTGGTGGCCTAGTGGAAGGTCAGCAGAAAGATGAGACTTTCTGCTCAGGTGACGATTTTCAGCCTCAAGATCCCAGTTGCACACTGTCCTATAAGGTCACTATGAGGTGGAATGGACTTCATGGCAGTGAGTTTGTTCTTTCTTCTGTCCTCTTGGATGCCTTCTCACACATCCACAATCCAAACCTTAGTATGGAGTGTTGCCTTAGATGGGTGTTGCCTTCAAGAAAGAGCTACAGGAGGCTGTTCTTAATGGAGCCATCTCACCCTTGCTCAGTTGTTTGAAAAGGCCCTATAAGATTTCATTCTGCTCATATCACACATCTCGTTTGCATCTTTCTCCTCCTGTAAAGGGTTTTAGTGTCAGCAAGTCACAGGGACAGTTCTACTGGATCCCATTGGGTCGGTTTGAGCCAGCACCATGTCAATGGCAGTGAGTTTGAGTTTGGTTGACTCAATGCAAGGGCCTCTGCTGTGCACTGTGGGACCTGTAGAAGAGATGCACCCTTGTATGCCAATCATCTATAGCTCATCTTTCTGTAAAATGGCGTTTGGGGAACTGCCAACTCTTAAGAATCTTGAAAATTCTGACAGTGTTCTGCAATTATTTCTTGTTGGCCTTCGACATTTGACGAACAGCTTGTGAAACTCATCGTTTTCCCAGGTGATCTCATGAAGTCCTGTCACCCTCACGATTCATTGCAGAGGTTGTTTGTGCCTTCCACTAGGGAGCTCAAGTGCCTTCCACTAGGGAGCTGGGATTCCTGGAGCTTCAGAGGTCCTTGTGAAATGCACTTCTTGCTGACCAAACAGAATCAGCTTCCACGGTGGATATACTAGTGGTTTATAGGATACATGCTGTTCCACAAGCAATCCTTCCCACCCATCGCTGGGCTGGTCATTATTATTCCTGTTGTTTTGCACATCACTTCTAAGAGAGTGGCACTCTGGGTGGAGCACAGTCTCTGAACTCTCCTTGCATCACACCGTAGGATGGAACGTGGAGGGTGGACGGGAAGTGAAAATGCTAAATGTTAGAACTTGGTGCCAAATTACCTTTGCCGCCACACACTTCTTTTCTCACCAAATGTCAGATACAATGGGCGATCTTTTCCTAACTTGCGGTCTATGCCTGAAGGTATGCTGGGTGAATTCTACTTTTCTCGACTTGAGATAGCCGTCCATTTCCAGTTCCACTGCAACCAGTAAAAGAGAATGGCATTGATAGTTAAGTTCAGACCCAATGGAAGCCTCTGTGTCCCAGACAGGGACTGAAATGGCATATGCCCAGACCAGCAAGCTCTACTGGAACGATAAGACCTCCCGGGACTATTTAGGCATTGGCTAGTATTTTATAAAAGTACAATTCCAGAGATCCGTGGAGCTGCCTGGGGAGTCCAAGCAGATGGATTCAGGACGTTTGAAACTGAGGGCTAATGCTAAGAGACATGTGGTGAAGAGCCTGAGACACCCAGATTTCCCTTAAGCTACAGCTCCTCCTTTGCCCTCCAGCCTTCTCCTGTAAAAGCGCCAGAGCAAATAGTCAAAGCTCTCTAAAACCTGAGCACTCACAAAAATGTGCACTTCTCTTTCAACTTTGAAGACCAAATAGCTAATGAAAATTGACTAACATACTCTGGTGCTGTTATAACAAGAAAGAACAATTATAGAACATTGTGAAAAGCTCAGTCATAGAGTTTGCTCTGTAGCCTGCAATATTGAATGTTGAGGGGTCTCAGGGCCCTTCTCTGCACAGTCTGGATTCCTGCGTCTACATGGCGCGACACAGTGACTACATACGTTCCATTCATCTTAATGCAATCGGTGTCTGAAGTTGAAGCCTGGCACAATATTTTCTTAAAGACCCACTGGTGATACAAGAACATGCAGTTGTGGTTGAGATCCTGGGTTGAGACCTTCCTAAATGGTTCATTAGAAACTCCCAGATAGACAGTCACCCAATTCTTTCAAATGAGGGATTGTGATAAACTGCTTTGACTCCTCTAGGCTTCAGCTTTTGCATCATTTCTCAGGGGTTGTTTCCCCTCCAAAATTTTGTATATGTGTTACAGAATTGCATATCACAGAGGAAAACGAGAAAAATTAAATAATGATGTATTCAGGCAGTAGTATATCATACAAGAATTTAAAATAGCAAAAGTGGAAAAAAACAGTTTTGTGTGCTTGCACACACACAAACACACACACACACATCATTTCTTGTATCCATGGAGGATTGGTTCCAGGGCTGTCACAGATACCTCCAATCTGTGATGCTCAGGCTCTTAAATAAAATGAGGTGGAAATGTGCACTTCAACTCGGAAATGTTAAATCATCTCTAGATTACTAATGCAATGCAAATGCAAGGAAATAGCATGTGAAGCTCCCTCTTCACCTATTTGAGATTGCTTTAACCACTTCACTTCCCCCCTCGGTTAAATTCTAGAATGTGGATTTGGAACACTGGTTCATGGAAAGCTGACTGTGTGTTTGTTTTGTATGAGGGGGTTCAAAAAGTTCGTGGGAAAAATTGAATGAAAAGAAATTGCAATTTTTCCACGAACTTTCTGAAGGTGTGTGTGTGTGTGTGTGTGTGTGTGTGTGTGTGTCTGTACATTGATCTTTCTTCCAAGGTGACTCTGGGTAGACTCTAAACTCCAGCTTGTTAGTTAAGGAGCTAAATACATTAACCATTTGCAGCACCTTTCAAAAACTAAATTCACTGGCACCGAGTTCAGTTTATTCCTACTCATAGCCACCCTGTAGGACAGGGTAGAACTACCCCTGTGGGTTTTCCTGAGGCTGTAACTCATTTTGGGAGTAGAAAGCTTCATCTTGCACCTGAAGAGCAACTGATGGCTTTGAACAGCTGACCTTGTGGTTAGCAGTCTAGCATGTAACACACTATATCACCAGGGTATAGGATCTCTAATGTAGGTAAAGTTCTGAGAAAAATGTTCAACAAATAACCAGTAGACACTGGTTGTTATTATTATTATTATTATTATTATTATTATTATTACAACTTTTCTAGTAATTATTAACCTAAAATTATTTTTTGAATGGGTAAAATTTTCATTGTAATCCAGAAGAGGGGATTGTATAAATATGCAATTTATGGCTTTACCAATTTGGAATGTCAATGAAAAAAAATGTTTAGAAGATTGCATTTTGATTAGAACATTTCTTTCACCATTGTAGAACCAATAAGAAGGATAATTTCAGGCTGAGCTCCGGTGGCGTAGTGGTTGTGCATGGGACTGCGGCCCACTGGGTTGGAGGTTCAAATCCAGCAGCAGCTCTCCAGGAGCAAGGCTGGACCTCCTACTCACACCACCAGAGGGCAGTGATGACCCCCCCCAAAAAAGGATAATTTCAAGTATTCAAAAATAAACCCTCTGTGGTCTGACACTGAGACAGAATGTTTTTTGTTTTGTTTTGTTTTTCACAAAGAAACGATGAGCCAGAGATAAAGGAAGTTACACTAGAATGTGACTTCAGCTTGAAGGAAGTATCTTTCTGTTTTATAAGTAATTAAAAAAAGGCATAGTATATGCATGGAATATAATGCATGTATCTCAACTTTATCATTAGACCAATGGTCAAGAGGTTAGTGAAAAGAAACTCTCATCCATTGGTGGTTTCAAGTCACAAATGTTATGGAAATAAATAGATTGTGCAAACAGACAAGTGGTTCCCAACCTTATCTGGCCTTCAGGCAATTCTGATGAGCACAGACAAAGGTTCCCTCAAGGAACAGAGTATAATTAGGCCATGACTGTGGGGAGCACCCAACAATCATTTCATCTTTTTCCCCTCCCTCTTTGTCCTAATGGAAAGATAAACCAATGACCCAGAGACATCAAAGGTCAATGATCAGATTTCATTTGCAGCCCTTGCTATTCCAAACTCATGCCATTCTCCATTTTCAATAGTATTTCTGCTTGAATTTTCATAACCTTCTTTTAACTGTGCCATGGGACCAGACAACTTTCATTTATGTCCACTCTTTCAATGGACAGGATTTTGACTCTCTACGCTACACAGTATTAATAAACCCCATACATATGGTATGGCAGTCATGTGCTTATGTTAATTTTATGGTTGAAATGTAGGGGTGGAGTCTAGTCTGTTAATCTGGAGATAGCCATTGAGTAGCCAATGAGACCTCTGTGTGGGCTTGGCTTTCTCCTGAGACTTCTGGGAAATCTCACGATTTTTCCCTCATGAAGATGAGAAGCTATCTTCCCCAGTTGTTGGGAGTTAGTCTCAGAGACAATGAATCATGGACAAGACAAGATGGCAGCATCCAAGAAGCTGGAGGAGCCAGAGGAGAGGACACACGGCTTTGCTCTCATGGAGCCAGACCTCTGAAGCTGGGGCGGCCACATGGAGACACTGCCAGCGATGAGTTGCTTCTGTTGTTGATAGACCCTGAGTCCTGGAAGTGAGGAGCCATGTGGAGACCCCTGCCAGCGCCGGGATTCTGCACCCACTGACCTGTGACTTCGTGAGTTGGAAGGAGACTTGACTGATTTGGAGCCTATGGGTTAATATCAATTTATGACTTTGTACTGGACAGGATTGGGATGCTTTCTAAATGTCCTATTTCTCTTATATATAAACCTTTTCCTTATATCTATACATGTGTCTATGAAATTTGTCCCTCTATTCTACCCGGACTGACACATACGGTTTGGGTTATGTTAAGTTTAGGTACTAAGAGTCCTGGTGGTAAGAGTTGGACTTTAATCTACATGGTTGGCAGTTCAAAATGACCAGCAGTTCTGTAGGAGAAAGATGGGCTTTCTAGTCATGTAAACAGTTAGAGTCTTGGAAACTCATGGGAAGGGGGTACTGGGGGGAACGGCATTGACTCAGTGGCAGTGAGAGTGAGAGAAAATTTTTTAATCATTTTATCGGGGACTCATACAGCTCTTATCACAACACATACATGCACCTATTTTGTCAAGCACAGTTGTACAATCATTGCCATCTTCATTTCCAAAACACTCTCTTTCCGCCTGAGCCCCTGGTATCAGCTCCTCATTTACCCCCTCCCTTTCCCATCCTCCCTACCTCCCACACCCTTGATAATTTACAAATTATTATTTCATCATGTCTAACACTGGCCAATGACTTTCTTCACCCACTTTTCTGTTGTCCATCCCCCCCCCAGGAGGGGGTTATATGTAGAGCATTGTGATCAGTTTCCCCTTTCTCCCCCACATCCCCTTTCCCCTCCTGGTATAACTATTCTAAATATTGGTCCTGAGTTCTAAATATTGGTGCTAAGGGGTTTATCTGTCCTGGATTCCCTGTGTTTCTGGCCCTTATCTATATTCATGTACATGCGCTTGTCTAGCTGGTTTTGTAAGGTAGAGTTAAGATCATGATAGTGGTGGGGGGTGGGGGGAGAGGAAGCATTAAAGAAGTAGAGGAAAGTTGTATGTCTCATAGGTGCTACATGGCACCTTGACCGACTTATCTCTTCCTTGGGACCCTTCTGTAAGGGGATGTTCAGTTGTCTGCGGATGAGCTTGGGATCTCCACTCTGCATTCCCCCTCATTCACAATGATATGTTTTTTGTTGTTGTTTTTGTTGTTCTGGGTCTTTGATACCTGTTTCCATCTACACCTCATGATCACACAAGCTGATGTACTTCTTTTATGTGGACTTTGTTGCTTCACAGTTTGATGACCACTTGTTTGTCTTCAAGCCTTTAAGACTCCAGATGTAAATCTTTTTATAGCTGGGGACCATCAGTTTTCTTCACCACATCTGCTCTGCACCCATTTTGTCTTCATTGATCATGTCAGGAAAGTGAGCGTTACAGAATTCCAGGTTATTAGAACAAAGTGTTTTTGCTTTGAGGGAGAACTTGAGTTGAGACCCAAAGTCCATCTGCTACCTTGATACTTAACATATGAATATATGTATATATGTACATGCCTGTACTTAGACCTCTATAGTTCTTTCCTCTATTTCCGTTTACTTTTCACTTGTCGCACTATCATGTTCAACCTTCATTTGGATTTCAGTAATTCCTCTGGGTTACATTGCCCTTGATCAAACCCTATCAGGCCTCCTACACTCTCCTCACTATTGATTTTAGGTCACTTGTTGTTCCCTTATCCCTGGATTTGTTAACACCCACTTCCTCCCTCCCTACACCCCCACCCTGCCTTCCAGCATTTCTGTGGAAGTATTGGTCCCATTGTTTTCTCCCCTGGATTATTTATACTGCCTATCTTACTTAGAAAGACATACAGAGACAATAATAAGTACAAAAAAAAAGAGAGTGAGAAAGGTTTAAATAGAAACCAAAGTTGAGATAGTAGCTTTGAGGAATCTACTGATCACTTCTTGTAACATCCACTCCAGGCTCAAATGCCAGAATATCCACTGATTGTTTTTGCATGATGGCTGCAGAAAGTGGGATGAAAAATCTCCCTATTTCAGCTTCCAAGAAACAGATCCTTGTGAAAGCTTAACTGGAAGCGATCAACAGATTAAGGAGTTTTCAAGGATACAACATTTTGGTAACTGATTACCGGGTCTTTCTTTTGAGCCAGTGAGTGGCTCATAAACCATCAGCCTATAAGTTCAGAATCTAGAACTGTTTACATACCCAGGGATTCCTCCGTAGAACATTACTTTGTGATATTTTTATTTTTATGTTGTAGATGAGAAAATGAAGGCTTATAGAGATTTAATGACTTGTCCAAGATCAATAAACGTTTATATTGTGATTGGCTGTCACCGAGTCATTGTCCCGTCCTGTGCTATTTTCACAATCTTGTTATGCTTCAGCCCATTGCTGCATGTAGACCTAATAAGACAGTAGCCGACTGCCCCTTTAGGCTTTCTGAGATTGTAAATCTGCAGGTGCAGAGGGACCGGTGGGGTCCCACTGCTGCACAGCCCTGGTCGGAATGTCCAATCGATCTTGTGCAGTATCCCGGTGATTGGCTCTCCCCACTTCATGTCGAAGGAAGAACACTGTGACCTGTCAGGATCACCTGGAATGGGAACCCCTAAACAAGAAGAGATGGTTCAATGCTGAACAGCCAAAAATGGCATCTGTCTTAAAGAGCTCTGGTTTTAAAAACTGCACTGTTGGCTGTTCAAAACCAGCAGCAGCAACGTGAGAAAGATAGGGCTTTTTATTTCTGTCATGATTTATAATCTCAGAAATCCAAAAGGGCATTTCTACTCTGGGCTATGGGGTTGCCGTGAGTCATAATTAATGAGAGAAAGTTTTGTGATTTTTAATCACCATCAGGAACAGATATGGGGATATGTGTCAGTTTGGGGCCTCGGGGCTGCAGGGGGAGTTGATAAAGTTCAGCTTTTCTCTCTTTTTTTCTTCCCCCACATGGTCCCATCAAGCCTGCCCTGTCATTACATGAGCTTGCCCTTGTAGGTGTGTGGAGGGTTGGGTGTCCCTGCCCTTTTTCGGTGAGAGTAGAACAAGTCTTGATTACTTCTGCGTCCTCTTGACAGGTGTGGAGAGCAAGAGAGTGATCCACTTCCCTCTTCCCACGATTGGTGGATCAGTCCTCTGAGAACTTGCCCCTTTTCTTGGGCTCCCTCTGTGGGCTTTTCCATTCAGTTTTCCCAGGGGGTGTCTAAGGTACTGGTCTCTCCTCCTTGGGAGGTTCAGAACTCTAGGCTTTTGCTTCTTTGTTGCTTTTCTTCAACTGTGTTGTACAAAGTGGATGGAGCGCGTTTGTCTAAGTAGCCACATTTTCCCAGATCAGTTTACTGTGTTTATCTGTTCAGTTTTGAAGATTTTTGATTTTCTGTATATTGGGTTATAATCCATACTGAAGGCTGCAGTCTTTTGTCCAAGCTCATGAGTAACGATAGTTCTTTTATGGACAGGTGGTTTCATTATTCATAATCTAGTATTAAATGAGTTGTTATTCTTTAAAAATCTATGATTAACAACTCAAATAACATCACTGGTGACAAGTCAATATGAATGCTGAGAAAAATAAATAAAGCTCAGCAACTGGAAAGCGTGTTGTTTCATCATTTCCCAATGATGCAGTCTGTGCATTTACATTTTCATGAGTGCTCAGGATATTCATACTGAGGACACAAATATCCCATGCTGAGGCAAGAGGACCACAGCCTGCTCTCAGTCAGAGTCTGGAAATATGCTCTTCATTCATTCATTCATTCCTCCTAGATTTATTAGATAATTTCTGTCATGGATAGTTTCATTACCATGTCCTGGAAATATAAAACTTCAAAATTACAGAGAAATGTACAAAGGGAAAAAAAATCCTGTTTGTACATGTTGCAGGTCAGCTTGTCCATACAGGTTTAATTTGTGTGAAAGTATGTATGTACTGCTATGCAAGCATTTATGAAAATCTAAGTTTTCACATTGCCCTGGAGATAGAGATAACTTTTTAGTAACAGTAGTATGGAAGAAAGAAAATATATTAATATTTCTTTTTCAACTTGGAAAGTAATCTCTTGTCCAATCTTCCAGCTTCCTGCCTGTTGGGTTCTTCTTTCTGTTTTGTTAGATGCATACACACACAACTAAAGAATAAAAAATGGCTCATTGCTTATCAGAAGATGTTATTTTTAGAGTGTCACTTAGGTCTTGAGAGGTTTTATTTTATAAACCCTTTTGACATACTCACTGCCTTTCAGAAGGGGAAAAGGGGAAGAGCTTGCAAGGGCAGATTTAGACTAAAAGTCAAGCTAATTTGGGTGAAAAAAAATTGAGCTGGAATCATCTATGGCAAGAGCTGAGCAATGACTTAATGCTATCATTGCTTTAAATCTTGTTCTAAGCAGTGCAGGCACCACCACAACTTATTTTAAAGTCCTTTTTAATTCCTGGAACTGTACCTGGGTTGTATCAGCTTAGTGTCTGTTTTCATAGACCAAAACAGAAAGGGCTTCCTAGAACAATGAGGCTTAAACTATGAGACACAGGCAGAATGCATTTTGTGAAGAGTATTTTTTTCTTAGGAGAACGGTATCAATACTTTTTCAAGTGTCAGTCAACTTCTCTTGCTTCTGGAATTTGACTGTAAGATCATTGTGGGTTGCTTTTTGTTTTTTCTAAGGTATTCGGAAGTCCATTTCCATGTACAACAAATACTCACAAGGGAATGATGACGTTGTCTCCCACTTGACAGAGAAAGCAGATCCAAGACTTCTAGGAAAGAAGGAGATGATGTTTCTCTGTATCCTTCCATGCTCGCAGGTGACCACTGTCTCTAGAAAACAAGTCAACTGGCTTGAACCCTCATCTCCCATACCTTGGGTTGTCTAGAGACTCTGTACCCCTACAGGTCCCCTGGCCAGGTCATCGTGGTGCCGTATACTTGGGTACAAAGGTGCTTGTTCCCCATTTGCTGCTGGGTCAGCCTATACTCTGCAACCTGGATCTGTGATGCTACCAGACTCCCCTCTAATATTGTTCTTGGTTCAGGGCAGAAAGAGAGAGAGTGGGGGGAAGTGAAAGCATAGAGAACAGAAGAGGGAGGGTCAGGTGAGAAGGTACTGGCAGACGAGAGAGAGAGGGGGAGAGAGAGAGAGAGAGAGAGAGAGAGAGAGAGAGAGAGAAGCTTCTGCCTGATGACACCATGGTTAAATGCTTGGGAGAATGAAGTGGCAGTCTGCCTGCTTAAAGATGACAGCCTTGGAAGTCCATAGGGTATAAGAGAGTCTCTAGAAGTTAGAATGGACTTAACACCAGGGTATAAGAGGGTCACTAGACATTAGAAAGGGCTTAATGCCACTGGGCTTGGATTTTGGGTTTATTATATCTCTGGATCTCTTTTCTCACAACTTCACCCCATCCACATGTTTATTGAAACCAAGACTATCACTGATTCATTAGTATCACAAGCAAGGTTATTGTTAGCAATGAATCTCCCCCTCTATCTGGGAGCTGTGTGTTGAATTGTTAACTGAAAGGTCAGCAGTTCGAAATGCAGCAAGAGACTAGGTGAGGTTTTTCACTTATACAAAATATTTAAAGTCTTAGAAACCCATTTCAGAGGAAGCCAGCCTCTGATACATACATATCACGAATTCGATAGGCACAGTTGTACAACAATAATTAATAATTATTATAGTAAAATTATAGAGAGCGGGGGAAAGAGAGAATTAAGAGTCTGACACATTTCATGGAAGCATGCATGCTCACTCAGCCTGTTGGGTGGTCGGTCCATGTGGAGAGAGAGAGAGAGTGAGTGGGGGGAAGGGAAAGCATAGAGAACAGAAGAGGGAGGGTCAGGTGAGAAGGTGCTGGCAGACAAGAGAGAGAGAGAGAGAGAGAAAGAGAGAGAGAGAAGCTTCTGCCCTTTGGAACCATGCAAGGCCCCTAATTACAGGTAAGAATATACGTCACAGGAAAGGGTTGTGCTACAGATACACTCACTACACGTTATAGGAAGAGGAAGTGTGTGAACCGCATGGGTGGACCTAAATTTCCAGATGGCTGCCTCGCCTTGATTTCCTTTGGGCTGGAGACTTTAGCTAAAGCTAAAGTCAGGAGGAGTGACTCAGTGTCCTAACAGCAGAGGGGTGGCCCTATCTTTTGTGAGACACACAAAGGTTTCTGATATCTGGAGCCTTTAGAGCGAATAACTAACTTCTGACTTCCACACCAGATGCTGGCCACTGGTTACCAATATTTGTTTAACATTTTGGAGTAGATATTTGGAAAAGTGGAAAAGTCCTCATTTTGCCGAACAAACCCATAGGAGGGTTCTCCCTGTTGTACAGGATCACCAGGAGTGGGAATGCACTTGGTGGCACTAAGTTCGGTTGTTGGAGTTTTCTGAACACTCAGCTTTTGGAAATCCTCCCCCCTTCCGCACACCCCCATCCTCAGAACTTTTGCACATATTCACATAGTGTAATGCAGTCCCTTGACTTCCTAGCTCCGTCTACTCTGCCTGCATGCAGTTCTCATTGCAGTGCTTCTAGAATACCCTCAGCAATTTCGTCGCCTGGCTCCAGTGTGCCTACCTTGCTTTCAAAAGATGGTGTGAGTGGTCAAGTGGTCGTACCCAAACTCAGCTAGGAAGAGTCAGCCTTTCCCAACTGTCTACTTTCATGAGGAAGATGCTGTGGAACTTTATATATGTGTGTGTATATATGTGTATATATATGTATATATATTTTTATTGGGGGTTCATACAACTCCCATCATGATCAATATATATGTCAATTGTATGCAGACCACACTTGCACACCTGTTGCCATCATGGCCCCCGAAACATCCTCCCTCCACTTAGGCCCCCAGTACAGGCTCCCCATATTTTCCTTCCCTCCTCCCCACCCCCTCCCCCATGAACCCTTAATAATTTACAAATTGTTATTACTTTTTCATATTGTGCACTGTCTGATGTTCACCCACTTCCCTGCTGTCTGTACTCTGGAGAGGTCTTATGTAGATCCCTGCAATTGGCTTCCTCCTTCCACTCCACCCTCCCTCCACCCTCCCAGTATCACTACTCCCACCACTGGTCCTGAAGGGGTCATCTATCCTGAATTCTCCTGGGAAACTTCTAATATTTAATTCCAAGGCAAATAACTCTATTGGCCGAGTTTCGTGGGCATTGGAAAGCATATTTTATTTTATTATTTAATCAATTTATTTATTTTTGGGTGGGTATCACTACCCCCTTGTGGCAGTGGGAGGCCAAGCCTTGCTCCTGGAGAGCTGCTACTGGATTTGAACCTCCAAGCCAATGGGCTGCAGTCCTGCACTCAACCACTATGCCACCAGGGCTCAGCCCCTGGAAAGCACATTTTAAAGGTCCAAAATTGTTCCCTTGAACAGAGATCTTCACTCTGACTGTACATTAGAAGAACCTGGGAACCATTTTAAAATTCTGTTGCTAGGACCATTCAGCAAACTGATGACCTCCTTCTCTGGGGGTGGGTTCCGAACATTGAGAATGTCAAAGCTCTCCTGGTGATTCCAATGAGCATAGAGGCAGGATGAGGGCTTAAAGATACAGACTTTCACTGGATATTTTTCCTCTATTATCAAGCTTATTTACCTATCAGACACCTCAGTTTGAGAGAGCAATTTCCCACACATTCAAGATTTCATATCTTTTTGAATTTTGACACATAACTTTGCTAGAAGTAAATGTAGGAGGTTACTCCAACTCTTTTCTTCCTCCATATGCTCTTTCTGAGCGAAAATGCAACGATACACCAGGCTTTGGGGGTATCCTCCAAAAATAAAACAGGATGATTTACCTTGGTGGACACGAGTGGGAACCTACTTGACAGTAACTGAGAACAACAGAGGATGTGTCAATAACTAAGAAAATAATTATGATGATTACAAAAGAGATGCTATGAAAGGATAATGTAATGGCAGACATGTCACCAGAAGGGGTGACTGAGGGGCTGTGGATGCAGATGATCAGGGGGATGTCTCTGAAGGGGCTCTTTGAAGTTAGATGTATTAGTAAAAGGAACGGGCCATGGGGAGATCTGAGCAGAGCTTTCCATATAGAAGAAGGAATGAATGAAAAGACCCCAAAGCAGGAACAATCTTGAGGAATCCTGGCGCCTGATAGGCTGCAGGATGGCAAAGGTGGGAGAACAGGATAAGACATGATTCAGGAAGAAGTCCAGAAGGGCATGTTAGGTCAAGAGGGAGCGGGCATTTGATTCCCAATGCAATGAAAAGCCACTGGAAAGGCTCATGCATAGGAATGGTGAGATGTACGTGTTTAAAATGTGCAAGGGAAGCAGGACTTCAAACGGTTTTGAATGGATTCGCTTCCGATGGATGAAGCAAAAGCAAAACCGATTTGGAGTTTAAAAACATTTCACGATCCAGAATGCTGATTAAAATGGGAACAACAATAGGTGGAAGCCTTGGTATGAGAGAGTCAGAAGATCTATGTGGCCCTTTCAGGACTTAACTGTACCCCCTCCCCCATCGGCAAATGTGTGTTGTAAATTCTCCCCTGTAAACCTATAGTTATAATTTCATTTGGGAAGGGGGTTCTTTCATTATGTTGAAGAGGAAGGATTCATATAAGGTGTATCTTCAGGCAATCTCTTTAGAGACATAAAAGAGAGTAAGAAGCGGCTGAGCCCTGGTGGCGTAGTGGTTGTGCACGGGACTGCGGCCCACTGGGATGAAAGTTCAGTTCCAGCAGGGGCTCCACAGGAGCAAAGGCTGGGTCTTCTACTCCCACCAACAGAGAGCAGTGATGTCCTAAAAAAAAAAAAACAAAAAAAAAAAAACAAGCAAACCAAAAAAAGAGATTAAGAAGCATGTTTACTTGGGCTCATGTCAAGTCTATACATAGATGAGGATGAAGTCCTTGGAATGAATGAATCTGTCTTGGAAATGCTCCATAGAAGTGACAATTTTTGCTTTAATGCTCCCCCAACATCCCCTTTCCCATCATGATCCCAATTCTACCTAACAAATATGGCTAGAGCAGAGGAGGTTCACGGGTACAGATAAGAACTGGAAGCACAGAGAATCCAGGACAGACAAAGCCTTCAGGACCAATAATGAGAGTAGTGACACCGGAGAAGAAGGGGAAGGTGAGATAGAAAGGGGGAACCAATCACAAGGGTCTACCTATAACCCTGGAGGACGGACAACAGAAAAGCAGGTGAAGGGAGACATGGGACAGTGTAAGACATGACAAAATAGCAATAGTATATAGACTATCCAGGGCTCAGGAAGGAGGCGGAGAGGCACTGATACCAAGGGTTCAAGCAGAAAGCACATGTTTTGAGAATGATGATGGCAACAGATGTACAAATGTGCTTGACACAAGGGATGTATGTGTGGATTGTGATAAGTTGGAGAAGCCCCCAATAAAATGATTTTAAAAAAATAACAACTTTGAGGCTTTGCCTGACATCCTTTGGCATGTTCTCAGAAAGAATCAGTCCCTGGCGAAGGACATATTGCTTACTAAAGTGGAGGGTCGGAGGAAGACAGTCAACAAGATGGTTCTAGCATAACAACTGTGAGGAAAGCCCCAGACCAGTTAGGGTTTTGTTTTCTCATCCTTACAACGACTATGAGCGGGAACTGGTTCGATGGCACTTAACCACATCCTTAACAACAAAAAGAACGCTAGCAAGGAGATCTGGGACATGAGCGACGCCAAGCGAGAGCTTGCCAAGATTCCCCAAGAAACAACACTCAGAATAGCCAAGGGTCTTCCTCCATCACCGACACCCAGAGAAAGACTTTCCCTAGAATCAAAGCCCTGAATTTGGACTGGCATCCTCTTAAGCAATGTGAAAATAAATTTGTTTGCTCAAGCACTAAATCACTAAGAAAAAGATTTGATGATTCCTAAGACTGTGAAGAATTATGTACATTCAAAGCTGAATCTCTGAGCCATCTTTGAGCTGGTCACAGTTGTTTTGAACTTAGCTGGTCAAGAGATTTGCCTGCCATGAAATGTACACGCTGCCCTTGTTTCCTAAGAGAGTCCTTATGGTTCTAGTGGACATGTTCAGCCTGAAATCTATAATTCAAGTTAACATTCATGTTCATCTACATTTTTAAAAATTGGGTTCATTCTATAGTCGCTTTTTCAGCCATGGATGGAACTGGTTTGAAGTTTAGGGAGAGGACTATATAGATCAAGGGAAGAATGCGTTGCGTTCCTGGCAGTTAATTATAGCCTCTGGGCTTGACATTGGGCTGTTAACTGCAGTTAGTAGTGCAAACCTGGCAGCTGCTCTGAGGCAGAAAGAAAAGATTGTCTGCAATGGTAAGGATTTAGAAACCTGAGGGATTCTACAGTATGTGTGTGTGTGTGTGTGTGTGTGTGTGTGTGTGTGTGTGTGGTGGGGTGGGTTACGTGAGAACTTCTAGAGGAATGCAAAGGGGTGGTGGGGAGGCTAGCGTGGGAAAGAGAGGACTGCAAGATGAATCTTTCATTTATGTCCAAAATGACTTATTGATGGTGCCATGCCATGAAACAGGAGGTCTAGGTGAGGTGCCGTTTGGGTGACAAGAGAGCAAAAGCCACAAGCTCTGTTTGACCCATCTTATTCCTTAAAGCACCTCTTAATGTCCACTAGCAGCTAATGTCGATTAGAACAAGTCTGGAACTCGGAGGAAAGGTCAAAGCTGTACATTTAAATTTAGACATCATTGGAATGGAAGTGGCACTATAAACCTTGGGAATATATTAATTATCTCCCAAGGGAGATAGATCATGCAGATTTTCAAAACACCAAAAAGCTAAACACTGGAAATGTTCTCAGAGTTTTAAGAAGAAAAGGAACATCCTCTAAAGAAAACTGAGGCAGGGTCAGGGAAAGGCCAGGAACTTAGAGGCAAAAAGCTCTGAAAGTCCGCAAAAAAAACATGTTTCAAGCTGAAGTGGGTGACTAGCTGTGCCAGATGCTTCTGCTATGCTGATGAAGATGAGGAGACACGTTCTGGTGACTCGCTTCAGTTTCTTGGAACTACCTCCCACGGTGAGTAGCTGTAGCAAACAGAAATGTATGATCTCACAGAGTTCAACGTTTAAATCCAGGGCTATGCTTCTCTCTGGTCCTTCTCTAAGGGAGGAACCATCTGGGAGTCTCATGATGTTCCTCCGTTGAAGACAAACCTTTACATCAAGGGATCTTTCCTGGAACCTCTTACAAAACAAGGTCATGCAGGACTTGGAGCTATCTGTTGGGGAGGATGCAATTCAATTCACAGCAGATCTTGATAAGAGCACTGGAGACGAGATGGCAGCTCATATTAAACTGTCGAGGAGACCGAGGGAATTGATGAAGTGGAAGAAGTGCCTCTTGGTTTACCCAACAAGAAGTTTTGCTATGTCTGACAGTTTTCACTTCTTCCTTTTTCTAGTGTAGACCCACAGATCAGTGGTCCTATTACAAAATGAATATTTCTCTTAGCAAGACACACAAGAATCCATGACTGCCTGGTTCCATATAACCCATGGACTCTCTAGATTATATATATTCATTCACTGCCATGAAGTAAAGGCTGAGTCACAGGGACCTATAGGACAGAGTAGAACTGCCCCATGGGTTCCAGAATGGTATACTTTTACAATGTAGGACGTCTCACCTTTCTTCTTCAGAGCAGCTGGTGGTCTCAAACTGACCTTGCAGTTACCAGCCCAAAGCAAAACCCACCCAAACCTGAGGGCGCCTGGTTGATATAGAGGCATAGGAAGCTTGAATGAATGTTTGGACTAGGGTGGGTTCTGTTCTCAGCCCATTCTTAGGCAACTGTGCTGAAAAGAAACTTCTATACCTGGCCCACCTTTGTAGCTAAGCAACACAATCAAAGGGCACGCTATAAGTGAGCTTGAAATGGCAATAAAGCTGATTGCTCCAAACAGAAAAGGCTTCCAATGAAAATGGCCTAAAACAAGATAGCCTCATACTTCTACTCACTCTAACTTACATTCGGAAAGAATTCTGGTGGTTTTCAGCTGAACTCGATTTTTTCAATCCCCTTCCATAGCCTATAAGGAACTATAGGTTCGATGTGAACTGATTTGATTTACTCTGGCTCTTTTTTCATAGCCTTTGTAGGTAATTAAGAATGCATTTACGGTATGGCAGACTCTAACTTGGGGACAGGTTCAGAGGTTGCCATTCCTTTCCATATAAGACTGCCATCTCAGAAGCAAGAATTTCTCGACTCACTGGAAAACCAACTACCAGAGGAGCGTGTGTGAGCTCCCGGTCTGACGTGGTGAAGGCAGCAGAGGCAGCGAAGTCCATGAGACCAAGCAGACAAGGAAGGTGGAGACCATGAGCAGCCTCCTGACCCACCCAAGGAGCAAAACTGAGTGTCTTTGGGAAGGAAGTTGATTTACGGAGTGAGGTGCTCTCAGGGCATTTATCAGGACCAAAGGAAATTCGATAGGCTCAGGCATAAACACAACTGTGAGGATAGGACATGACCAGGTAGTGTTTTGTTCTGTTGTATACAGGTTCACTTTGGGTTGGAACCAATGCCATGGCCCCTGATCACAACAACAAGGGAACTTCGTAACACACACCCAGACAGGTCAGAGACTAAGGGATAAGGATAAGAACTAGAAAGACATGTCTTACAGCATGGCAGAAAAGAAGTATTGTGTGTGTGGGGGGGGGGGGAACTGTATCCATAATATTTTGCAACCTGATAGTTTTCTTAATAAACCCCACAGTCATGAGTACAGTCTCTGAGTTCTGTATAGTCATGGCAATGGTTGGTTGGTTGGTTTGTATACACTCAACTGAGATGTAGGGTGCTGTGAGAGGGTTAGTTGATGTCAGAATAGGGCAGAGGAGGTTGCAGAGTGGTGGCATGTCAGACCTCTGTGTCCTTGCTCTGAATGAGCCCTGAGCAGATGTGGAGTTGCTTCCTTTGTGCAGAGAGGGGAGTCAGACAGAGACCCTGCCATTTACCCTGCTGTTAGTGCTTGGATCCTTTCTCCCAGGACTGGAGGTAATATGCCCAAGGTGCATGAGACAAAGTCTCCCCACCCTCATTTCTCAGGAGCATTCCATCTGTACTTCTTCGAAGGCTTTGTTCTTGACTTCTACAGTCTATTCTAGTCATATTAAACTCATAACAAAGCAAAACAACAACAATAAAAACTAACTGCTACCAAGTCAATTCCCGAGTGCAGTAACCTTATCGGACAGGGCAGGCCTGGCCCGATGAGTTTCTGAGATGGTGACATGATACGAGAGTAGAGGCTCCCCTTTCTCCTGAGAACTGGTTGGTGATTTTGAACTGCTGGCCTTGTTCTCATCCTGACACATAACCTTTAGCACAGAGGGTTTCTTTTTCAAAGCTACTAGTCTCTGGAACGGTAGAGAATCAATGAAAAGTGGGTGGCAGAAAGAAAGAAAGCCAGTGAAAAAAGGGACAATGTTCTAGAAGTGAGGCTGTGCTAATGGGCTCAAGCATCGCCAAGGTGAGGAGGCTGGTACAGAACAAAGCAGCATGTCATTGTGTTGGACACGGGGTTCTGTGCAGCAGGACCAACCTCCCGGCCGCTAACAGCAACTCAGGAAAAGATCCAAAGTCCAAGCAGCTTCAAGAGGTCTAAACCTGTTTACTTAGGAGCCAAAGGACACAAACGAGCCATTTCTCTAGAGGAGTACCAGCCCCACAGTTTGCCCCAACTTTCTTCTGCATCATGATATGTTGGGGTTTCAGATTAACAGCTGAGTTCTGAACAATTCATGTGAACAGGAAAAGTTGTCTAAATTTTGGAGCTTCCCAGTTTTAGACTCCTTTAGATAGATAGAAATATAGATAGATAGATAGATAGATAGATACATAGATAGATAGATAGATAGATAGATAGATAGATAGATAGATAGATAGATAAATGGTTAAAGTCCTGATGGTACAGTGGTAAACACG
>PVJH01002856.1:74461-156750 GCA_004026705.1 Nesogale talazaci
CTTGACTCTTTCATGCCTTATGTTTGGTCTCTTGAATCATGCTAGGGTTAGCAGCCACTGTGGAGATTCTGACTCACCACGACTCTGTGTACAGTAGAATGACCTGCTGCCGGGTCCCAGCAGCTTCATCCAGCATGTTGGAGTTCATTGTCGAGACCACTGGGCCAGACCACCTTACTGAGATCTCCTTCCTCCTCATCTATTGATCCCTCTTGATGACATGTCCACAGAAAGGGAGTCAGACAATATTTGGTTGGGGTCTGTAGGTTTTCATGTTCTAATTTTTAGAGGAGATTGCCAGGTCTCTTCTTAGTCAACCTTAATCTAGAAACTCCACTAAAACCTGCCCACAAAGGGCAACCCCGATTGTATTTGACATACCAGGAGCATAGCTTCCAGCCCCATAGCAATGCATAAGCTATCACCATGCAACAAACTGACAAACAGGTGGTAGAACAATAGAAGGATAATATTCCCTATTTTATAAATGGCACAGCACTGATGCTTCATATTAGTGAAGTAAGTTATTTGCATTACTTAGGATATGGGCAGGAAAATCTTTAATTTCTCCATAGTTTATGGGCTAAACATAGAAAGTTTAAGCATTAGAAATACTAAGAAACACCCTAGAACTCTAAATTAAGGAAAGAATTCCTCATTCTTTCCATTTTACATAAGATGCATCAATAGAAAATTACTGAACTCAAGGAAATTCAGAATTCTTCAGAAAAAAATTCATGGAAAAACCACTGTCTGAAAGTCATAAATAAGGTGATGACAAGAAAATAGTCTTGTGGACAAGTAAAATAGTGCAGGAATAAATCTGTGAGCGCACACACAATGCTCACACTAAGAAAGACAAGGCAAAACATGCCCATATTATCTGAATCAGGCAGTCAGATTGCTGGATGTTTGGCAGCTTTTTTGGGGTAACATCAGCAAAGACAGAAACAGAAGTAGAACATTCCTCTCTAAATTAGGCAAGAATCTTTCAGGCAAGAATCTGCAGGTGACAGACACAAAACCTGGACTAGGTTAGGCCCTAAATGCATATTAATCAGAACAAGAGCCCAATGAAGGGCTGAGCCACAGTGGCATAAGTGGTTGAGTGCGGGACTGCGGCCTGTTGGCTTGGAGGTTCAAATCCAGCAGCGGCTCTCAAGAGCAGCACTGGGTAGCGCCCACGACCACCAGAGGGCAGTGATGCCCCAGACAAAAAAGAACCCAATGGAAATGTTGAAAGCAGTAAAATAAAATAGGAATTTAGTTGACTCTCGGGAATTAGTGAATTCAGAATTTCAGCACAACATTCTTCACAACTCTGACAGTTTATTCCCTCTCATCCAGGACCTGTTTCCTCTCTCTTAAGAACAAAGTTAAACATGTAAGAAAAAAAATCCCCCACACCCCAAATCTCAAGGGATGAAGAGATTCATTCCCATCTCTGCACTAATCATTGAGAGAGAATAGTAAGTTAGGTGTTTTCTGCTTACAAATTACCTGTATTGGGGTGGGAGGTGGGGAGATAGGCATAAAGACTCATCGACAGAGTTATATAAGTGGAGCAAGAAGAGGTGTTCCTAGGGAGATACTGTACCCAGAAAACTATGGAGACTGTGTAGAACAAAATCAAGGGTATTCTCCCAGGGAAGAACCAAAAGAAAAGGAAAAAGCAGGTCTTTAAGCTTTGTCTTCAGCTACTAATTTTAAGTTTTGAATTTCAATTTCTATGGCCAACATAAAGACCATAGAGTCACTGTGTAATTGTAGACTTTGAGTATTAAAAAACTTTTAGCAGGGTTCCTTTGAAGTTATTCCAGATGTGTCAAAAATATGATGCTTTTGAACTTCTTGACTGATTCACTTCTAACCATTAGTAACACCATTGCCCATGTAAGTGAACAAATGATGTTTAATTGATAGTTTTTGAAATGGCTAGCATGGTTTTCATTTATAATAAATAATTACTGAGCCAATGTGCCAGGCATATTTGCAGAGGCAGGGAGTTTTTTAAATGTAGCTCTTGTAGCCTAAGTCTCCTGTTCCCACCAAATGACCTTTCTCTGCATGAGTCTGGTAAGAAGGTGGGGAAAGATATTGACAGAACTCACCAGTGAGTAACTGTGAAGAGTATTTCGTGGTGTGGCATGCTGCTGTGTATAAAATGAACCCTCTGAGAAGCAGGAGGGAAGATCGTATTACTACCAAGAAACAGGAGTGGAACGTGCAGTGAACTCCTGGATTCAGAATACAGCTATAACATCAGAGGGCCAGCAGTCAAACCAAGAGTCAGATCATGGAACAGTGATGAACATCCCAATTTATGAAGCAAGTAAAGCTGGATGCTTTTTTGCAGGAGGCTGGCTTGTAGAGTAGGCTGGCTTTGGGCCTTTCCTGGGGCAGGTGGGCTTGCAGACCATAGAGGTGGAGCTGAGTGCCTTCAGGCTGAGGCTTACGGTAGTGGAGTATCTCTGGGCACCTAATTCAAGAGGCTGGGTTAGTTGACAGACAGACAGCTGAGTGCCTTCAGAGCAAGACTTGCAGAAGAGTGGCATGCTCACTTTGGCATTTATTATTAGACCTGAAAGAATTCTGTCCCATGCCATGATTACAACCTATTAGCTTCCTTCATAAACCCATTAATCACGAATTTTATCTGTTCATTATTTGTAGTCATTACAATGGCTGTTAGAACAGAGAAGCAAAATAAAGAACATTAATTTAGATATTACAATTGTATTAAGCACCAGGGCATAAAAGCAAACAAGACATAATCCCTGTCTGATACTGCAGTGGAAGACACAGAAAAGCAAGAACCAAGCTAAACCTACTGCTTTCCAGTAGCAAATAAACATCCACCACACCCACGGCCATCAAGTCCGTTCTGACTGAGAGTTCCCCCAGAGGACAGAGGAGCATTGTCCCTGGGGGTTTCTGACAGGAGGTATGTTTGAGTGGCTGACCTGTTCATTAGCAGCCCAACGCCTAACCTGCTGCACCACCAGGGATGCACAGAAGGAAACGAAAGCAAAGCTCACTGCCGCTGAGTTTATTCCGATATCTCTGTGGGTTTCTAAGGCTGTCAGTCTTTACAGGAGTAGAAAACCTTGTCTTCCTTCCGCAGGACAGATGGTGTTTTCAAATGCTGGCCTTACTTAGCAGCCCAATACATACCCCACTGCCCCGCCAGCACTGCACATGGGCAGTTTGACACGTGTCAGGCCAGGTTGAGGAGAGGGTGCCTTGGTGTCACACAGCGAGAGCACTGCATACGGTTTAAAGATTTTAGAGAGGGTTTTCCAAAGAATGTGAAGTTGAGGTCCAAAATGAGACATGAAAATTGTGCAGGGATTGGTAAGAAGGGTCACGAAAAGACAAGATGAGGTGGAAAAACATGCTAAAAGAGTTTGGGGTGTCAGAAAACAAGGCACATTTTAGGAACGGAAGTGGGGTTTTTTTTTGTTTTTTGGGCATCACTGCCTCTGGTGGTCGTGGGCGCTACCCAGTGCCGCTCCTGAGAGCTGCCGCTGGATTTGAACCGCCAAGGCCGCAGTGCCGCACTCAACCACTTAAGGCACCGGGGCTCAGCCACAGAAGTGGTTTTAAGAAAAGAACGAGGTTGGGACAAAGAGGGGAGTGAGAGCCACATGGCAAAGCCATCTTAATGACGAGGGCGTGGCGGAGCCGTGAAAGAGGTTGAAACAAAGGAGGGCTATGATCAAGTTTGCTTTCAGAACGTTTGCTCTGTGCCGTGGATCATGAATCCAAGGAGGTCAAGCCTTGGTGTAATGTTGACGTCATTTATATGAGCAGTGATAGTAACCTAACTTAGTGTAAGTGATTATAAAAAAGAAGGGGGGGGGCGGCGAGACTAAGTACGTTTCAGGAAGTAACTTCAAAGGGCTTGGTTTGTCTGGAGAACAAAAGAGTGAACCGAATTAAAAGTACTCCGTAAAATTCTGGTCTGGTCATTTGAATGCACCAGGCATTGAGGTGGAGAAAGAAAGACAAGAACAGAACATTTAGAAGCAAGACATTAATACTCAGCCTGGGGTGCCTGTGGATATTTAAGTATGCCTAATGGGCTGTCGGATATATGACCCTGGATTTCCTAAAGCAATCTGGGTTGAAGGTAAGTGTTGTTAATGGAAATGATGGGAGTGGAGGAGAGAGGTCAAGAAGTACGTGTGATGAAGGAAGTGCTAGGGCGCAAGTTGGGGGCAGCAGCAAATGAAAGAAGGACACACGTAGACAAGCCAGCACAAGGGACCGCCCGAGAAGTAAGGGCACTTTGAAGATTAGGAGACAGACCAAAAAGGCAGTGTGGGAGAAAAAAAGGGAAAGAAATTTGAAGGTGGATGAAGGTCAACGATGTGAAATGCTGCAGAGTGGTCATAGAAGACCTGAATACTATCTGTGCGGTTTCATAGCAAGCATAGTCATGACTTAGGATGGAGCCCCGGCGCCACAGTGACCTGCTAACCAAAAGGTCCACAGTTAGAAACCACCAGCGCCTCCTTGGGAAAAAGAGGGGGTTTCCGGCCCCTGTATCGCATGCTCTGAAACTCTCAGGACAGGGACACCCTTCTCTGTAGGCCTGTTCTGAGTCTGCATCCGTCCGACGGCAATGAGTTTGGTTGGGTTTTGAGAAGGGGCTACTTTTAACGGAGCATAGAGGATACTGGAGGAAACAAGAATGGGAAATCAGAAATTAAAAAATGAATGTAGACATCTTTGAAAGACCCTTGCAAAGACAAAGACAGAATTAGGCAAGCACTCAGCGGTCACACAGGGTTAAGGATTTTTTAAATGGGAAAAATTTGAATATATTTATTCTTCTATTCCATTAAAAGCCATCAACAATAGATTTTTTTCTCTTATATATCAACATATATACCGTAAAGTGAGTTACTATTCTAATTTTTAGTATTCCATTCACTTAATTCTTGCATGTATACTATAAAAATAGGTAACCAACACCCAGATTAAAAGATAGAAATGTCCTAATGCCTCCAGCGCTCCCCCATCAGTAAACCGCGCCCTAAGAACTAGTACCACTGTGATTTCCATCACCATAGCACAACAGGCATGTGTTGTCTGTCCTGACACTTCATTTAAACAGAATGATACCATGTGTTTGTAGAATTCACCCCGTGTTGCAAGAAGCAGTATTTTTTTTATTGCTATACAATTTGTCCATGTTCTTCTTGAATGACATTTGAATTGTTTTCAGTATTGGCCTGTAATGAATAAGTGGCAGCGGTTGCTACTGTATCAATTCCAACAGGAAAGAACGGAGCTCTACTGGGATTGCATGGCTCCTTTTTCAGCAGTAGATCTCCAGGTCTTCGTGTAAGCACTTCGGAGGCCCTTGGTGAATCACTAGCCTGTCATTCAGCAGCCTCCTCCATTCAAAGACACTCTGTTTTTGTTTGTAACTTGTGGTGGACACATGCCTTTATTGCTCTTGGATCAGTGCCTAGGAATAAAATACTGGATCATGGGTAGATGTATATTAACTTGGATAAAGATAGCCAATTGGTTTTTGTTTTATTTTTACTTTTAGAGTCAGTACCAATTATATGTTCAATACCAGTATATAGAAATTCTTCTCACCAAGATTTGCTTTTGTCTTTTTAATTTTAGCTTTCTGGTGGGCAGATATCCTGCAGGCCAGGTTTCCTAGGATTGTTAATACCAGTTTCCCAGTTGGTATTATAAAAATTCCACAGCTTTCTATCTTAGACATGTTCCATTATTCACTACCACCCTTCAGTCAACCAAATCTAATTTTAAAGATATGTAAACATAATTCAGGATGTTTCTTGAGAAAGGGGAAATTTAATTCTCCTTTAGAGTTATCTAAATTATCACAACAATCAGGAAAATCCTGTCAGGAATAGTCTCACTCCTAATCATAAATATGTAAGAACTATTGCCGTGCAGTGTACTACTAAGAATGAAATGGCTCATGTGATGATGAAAATGTCTCACTCATGCATCTATTTCAATTTACAGTATGTATAAGTAGTGAGTTTGGAGATAATGGCTTTATTTTCTCTTCTCATTTTCATTTTTATGAACTGTATTTGAAATTATCAGGCACTCTGATCAAAATGATCTACTATTTTGACATTTGCTAGTGGGTCTTTGGGGAGGAAACAATAAAGCAGAATAAACTATTGATGTGAAATTGAAGGCTGCTTATTTGGTATTTTGACTGATAGCCTTTTCCTTTGTTTGACACCACACCTAAAACCTGGCAGAGAAAATAAATTATTAACAAACTCAAATAATGTATCCCATTTATTGTTAGCATATGTATCCCTTGTTGTATCCCACTTACTGTTAGCATGTGTACCCCTTGTTGTTAGGTGCCCTGGAGTGGCTTGTAATGCACAGGGACAACAGAGTAAAGCATTGCCTGGGCCTGTCCCGTCCCATCCTTGCAAGCTTGCCTGGTTTGAGTCCATTCTTGCAGCCACTGGACCAGTCCGTCGTCCTCTCTTTCCCTGACCCTTTTGTTTATCAAACGTGATATTCTTCTCCTGAGACAGACCCCTCCAGATAATGTGTCATAATTACACGTGATGAAGTGTCTCCATCCTCACACAGGCCCAGTACCTCTTAGTCCTTAAATTAGTAATATATACTTATTCATGTTAATAGTCCATACAACATTAATTGTCAATAGTGTCACCTAATAATTGAATTTTCACAAAGTCACCATAATTTGAAATGTGTCATGTCATACATTGCACTAACCTAAAATGAATTTAAATGTAAAGCCTGAGGTGATAAAAAGTACTGAAAATAGCTTTCATGTGTATAATTGAGTTGGGAAAAGTCTTTCTAAAAATCATACTAAAGTCAATGACTTTGAATAAAATTTCCCACAGTTGATATAAAAATTAAACATCTCTGGTGAAAGTTAAACCCCACCCCATAGAAAGAGATAAATGCAGGGTTGAAATATTATACCAGACCACTGACCTGCTCTGATCCCCAAAGTCAGTGTCACGGAGGGAAATAAACAAGAGAGTACTCTAGATTAAAAAGAGAATGTAGCCCTTTGGTATTGGTGGTGAGGAGGAAGTTTGATAGCATTGGGGGTGGTGTGCTTCCTGGTGGTGTTTGTTTCTGGTAGTGGCTGTTGCCCTCAAGTTTGGACTCATAGCGACCCCATGTGGCAGAGTAGAACACTTCGAGGCCCCTCCTGAATGCAATCCCAGTGGAAGAAGACCACCTGGCATTTCTGCTGCAGAACCACTGGGCTCCCACAGCAAGCCTTTCTTCAAGCAGTCAGCATCACGGGGTCTCTTTGAAAGAGACTAAAGAGATATAATAACCTTTTTGATTACTTTTTTAAATGCGATTTAGGGACCTTTGGAAACGTTTTAGGATCTGTCATGTATGGTTAATATAAAAAAAGTGTATTTCTATATAATATGCATAATAATATATTTATTAACTGATTTCTAAATCTGATTATTTGACAGCTTAAAAACAGAAGCATTGAGAAAATATTTTCCATACGTGTTTCAGATATAAGATAATCACTTACCTTAAAACTTCTAGAAATCAGTGAAAAATGCAAGCATTCCATGAATAAAATAGGTGACAGTATTATATTCTAATTCATGAAATGAGAAATAAAATGGTGAGGAAACTTTGGGAGAAATTCCTTAGCTACAGGGTAACTTTAAAAATATGCATAAAATTGCCAAAGATTGAAGAAGTTATTAGGGACTTTTGGAAACATTTGGAAAGATGTCCCTTCCCAGGAATGACCTCCAAGGGAGGAACCTTAATTTAAACATGGACAATGGCTATTTAGTAATATTTAACAAAAAAAAGCGTTTCTACCTTTTGATTTGCAATTTCCAATTCTAATGATTTCTCCTAGTCATCATATATGTTGCATATATGAGTGTGTTTTTGCAATTCTTTCAAAGGGAATTCTATCAGATAAAATCGTGTGGGAAAGTGTTCATAGCATGCTGTCCTAAAAGAGATTGCAAAATGCAGTTTATGGTGTGATCCTATGAATTTTAAAAGGGTGGATTTTGTTTACTCATAATAACAGGTGAAAAATACAAGTGAATTGTGTCAGGCAGGGTTCTCCTAAAGAAATAAAAATCAGGACACTAGTAATTCTTTTTATATATTTATATATAAAGAAAGGTATATAAGATAAAGAAACAATTAACTATCTATAAAGCAATATAGATTGCTCGGTGCAACTCACTTGCGTGAGGCAGCTAGAAGACTGGCAGTCCTTCAAGTCTGGAGGGCCACTGAGTAGTCCTCTGTAGAGCAATCCAGGCTATCTGGTCACAGGCAGCAAACAGCAGAGCAGGTCGCCAACAGTCAGCCAGATGACAGAGTCCAACAGTCCCCAGCTCAAGAGATGTATATCCCAGGAGCGTGGTGAAGTAGGGCTTGAAGGATCCTCAACTCACAGCAACACAGTCCATGATTAGGTGTCCCATGGGTAGTGTTGCTTGGAGGTCGAGGCACAGGATGAACACGGCAGCTCTCTGGTCCAAAGATCCGGAAGCAAGAGAGAGAGCAGGACTGGCCAAGCCCTTCCTATCTGTGCCATTCAATTCATCCCGTGTGTTCATTGGCCGTGCTGTCACAACAGACCCACCAATCTTCTGTGGTTATGTTGGCATAACAAACCTACCCATCACATGAATTATTATATCGTGGAAATATGGGTCACTCTTTTGATCTCCCTTGATCTGTTTATTTTCTAAAGGTTCTGTCAGAAATATGCATAGGTTTCCTAGTAAGAAAACTATGTCACATTTAAAGGAAAACAGTCTGGTAGGTTGTTGGGCAAGTCTTTTGAGAAAAGGTTGTTTTCCGCTTCCCTTTGCCATGCAGAAAATTGTGAAGAATCAACTTGATGGTAGCACCTGCTAGATTTCTGTATTCAATCTGTGTTAGGCAATATGGAGTACTTCCTTATGTGTCTTCCCCACAAATCTCTGCAGAAGCATTTGAGTAAAATCTTGCGTTCTCATTTTTTTGGGGGGTGGGGTGCATCACTGCCTCTGGTGGTCGTGGGTGCTACCCAGTGCTGCTCCTGAGAGCTGCCGCTGGATTTGAACCGCCAAGCCCGCAGGCCGCAGTCTCACACTCAACCGCTTACGCCACCGGGGCTCAGCCTGTGTCCTCATTTTATAATGGAAGAAAAACACAGGGGGCTGAGCCCCGATGGCGTAGTGGTTGAGTGCAGGACTGAGGATCACTGTCTTGGCAGTTCAAATCCAGCGGCAGCTCTCCAGGAGCAAGGCTGGGCCTCCCACTCCCACCAAAGGGCAGTGATGCCACAAAAAAAAAGAAAGAAAAGAAAAAGATCTGAATGGAGCCCCCTCTTTCTGTCAGAAGGAAGTACCCATGAATGGGAAAGCTGGGCCAACGACCCTCAGAATTGTGCTTAAGCAGTTCATCAGGAAGTACGATGACTGCCTTTTGCAGGGAAAGTGCTGTGGAATGGATCTGACTACATTGTTTTCTAAAACACCATCCTGGTAAAGACATAAATGTTGTCTCTTGAGTGCATTCCAAACAAAATAACTTGGGGTAATTTTTTTTTCTCTTGGAATGTATTAGGCGGGATAGTTCAGCAAGAAAAAAAAAGCCAGGGACACTCATGGATGCAGAAGAAAGCGCTTCATATAAGTAAATACTTTGGGGGGGGGGCATCACTGCTCTCCGGTGGTAGGAGTAGGAGACCCAGCCCCACTGCTGGAATTGAACCTCCATCCCAGTGGGCCGCAGTCCCGCATACAACCACTATGCCACCGGGGCTCAGCCCAAGTAAATACTTTTATATCAAGAAAGCATCCCAATCCAGTCCAATTTAAGTTCATGGGTCAGATGCTAGCCAGAGCCCTCTTGAGAATCCACATAGCTGCAGGCCAATGATGTGGAAAGTTGAATCAGATTACAGAAAGATCATAAGCTTGTGGGTACCAGTCACGTGAATTCCAGGCCAATGGAAACATGACAAGGCACTGATAGCTTTCAGTGTTAGGTGGCCCACGGGGGGTGGCCCCGGGAGGCAGACCCAGCATCCCAACGAGCAAGCCAGTGAAGGGGGCAAAGAGAGAGGTGGTGCGATCGATCCCCGGTGTCTCTCTTCTAAAAAAAAAACCACACCTTCCAGGAGGCATCATCAGGTCGTGATCGGATTGATAGAACTCTACCCCTACACAAGAGTGCCAGTTGACCTAAAATCTCACTGCCACATGCAATAATTTAAGACTTACAAAACAGTTGTCAAAATAAAGTACAAAGAACACCTATACAGCCTGTATGCCCTTCACAACGAGATCCCTGGCTTTTTACCCTACTTGCTTTGACATTTCATATTTAAACCCGCTGCCATTTAGTCAATGCAACCAATTCAAAGCAAGCATAAAAGCCTGTGTAGCCCTGATCCTTTGGCTTATCTGGAGCTGTAAATCAATACACAGAGAGCATCTTGTGTGCTCCAGTCACTGACCTTTTGGTTAGCAGTTGAGTCCTTTGATCACTTCCCACCAAGACTCTCTATTTGGTTTTTGAAAAAGAAAAACAGAACAAAACACACTGCCATGGAGTCAGCTTCCACTTAGAGTGGCCCGATCTAGGTCTGCTGAGGCTGTACCAATCCTCCCAGAGGAGAAAACCTCTTCTCTCTCCCTCTGAATAAACTGTCAACCATAGGGTAGCAGTCTACTGAATACATACTTGCTAGAAGTAGAACTCACTTGCAATTATCACAGCATTTTTTATTACATATTTCATCATGTTCTGACTTAAAGGTTAGTAGAATTCTTCAGTTCCTTCATCTTGGTCTTTAGTAGTTGGCATATAAACTTGAATAATAGTTGTATTAACTGAGTTTTCTTGTAGGCATGAAGGTATTATCCCATCCCATACAGCATAATACGTTAAGATGCCATACAGCAAAATGTTCTTTTTGACAATTAATGTGATGCCATTCCCTTTGAAACTCTCATTTCCAACATAATAAACATATCACTGCCAGATTCAAAATGATTGATACCAGTCCATTTCATTTCATTAATGCTGAGATATTCATATTTATGTGGCCCATTGCATACATGCTGCCTGTTGTCTATTAGGAGAGGGGTGGAGCAGTTTCTTCTCACATAGTCTCATGTTCCATTGGCAAAAGAAGGGAGCAAGCTTTGTTCCCTGCACGTCACTGAGTTTGACTCGACTCGGAGGAGGCAGCTCTTTTGCAGTCATAGTTTGAATGTCTTTTCACCATTCGCATTGGGCTGCAAGTTCCAGGGCTAGGGGTTGGAAACCACTCGCATCTCTGTGGGAGACAAACTGGGCGAACTGTCACAAGCTTGCAAATGCACAGGGTGTCGCTTTGAGTCAGCATTGACTCTATGGGGGAGTGCGGCTTTGGTTATGCTGAAGGGCTTCATCTTCTGGCATTATAACAGACAATGTTATTGTGCTGCTATGCATAAAGTCAGCGGCGGCTAATCTCTCAGCAACAGAGGGTTCACAGTGGGCCAATGATTGCTGTGTCAGCAGTTCAAAACTGGTAGCCCCTCCTTGAGAGATAGATGAGACTTTCTATTCCCATAGAGTGACTGTCTTGAGAACCCACAGGGGCAGTTCTGCTGTGTCCTGTGAAATCGTTTTGACTGGGCATGGGTTCCATGGTAGTGTGTTTGGCTTGGTTTGGGGTTTGATTTTTTTTTCCTTCTTCCTCATCTGCTCTTAATCAGGAAGTTCCTCTGAATCCTGTTCACCAGAAGGGCCTCTGCTGCTATTTGAGATACTGTGGTGCAGCCCCCAGCCTGCCAGCCACACAGAAGCTACCACCAGATCTCGAGCCCACAGAGTCTTCCTTTAGCAATGAATGTCTGTTGAACTGGCATTTTATTACATTCCAAGCCTAGATTTGCTACCTATTGCCCTCTCTATTAGACTTGCTCCTTATCACCCTCAATGCCATCTGCCAAGTCAGTATTAGCACAGACAGCGGTCTCTGTGTAGAACATCCTTTGTCTTAAGGATTTTGATGAGTCTGAATATATTTTTAAATATCAAATATTCCAAAAAAAATATTTCACATCAGCACTTGGATAATAACATGAAAGGAATTTTTCTATACTCTTTCCAAATATTCTCTTTTTAGGTAAGCACAATTCAGTATTTTCCCCATGTTTTGTTAGAATAAAGTGTCTCTTTTTTTATGTGTCAAGTGGTTGTTAATATCAAACTGATTAGTTCGCTATATACTAAAACAGAAATAAAACAGTGCTGTTGAATTATGACTCATCATGACTACATGGACCTTTTCCAAGATTATAAATCTTCATGAGAGTAGAAAGCCTCATCTTTCTCCCTCAGAGAAACTGCTGGGTTTGAACTGCCCATCTTTTGGTTAGCAGCCCAGTACTTAACCCCTCACCCCAAGTGCACCTTCATTTTAGCCTATTTCTATAACTAATTTAAGAATCTTTTACTTTCTAATAGTAAGACAGTTGTTCCAAATAACTCTCACTATGTTCCTATACAGTTTGTTTTAAACAGTTTGCCTTATGTGCTAGTCTCACATTACATTTACCTGTGCACCCAAGTACTAGAGGGGTTAGTTCACCAACTCCATACTATTTTCTTGCAAATTCTTACCTTGTTTAATAACTGGCATTCTTCTTTAGCCTATTTATCTTTATTTGCAGATAACATCTTTTAAATGGTCTAGGACTGCTTGCCTCTGAAGCTTTTCCTTCCTTTTCTCCTCCCTTCCCTATCTTCATCTCTCCATCAACTTTTCTTGCCAGTTTTTTCCCAAGTTACATCTACCATTCTTCTGAGAGCAAACTCACATGCAATTGTTAGTGGATTTGAAAGATCTGGGGTGAGGAATCAATGTTACAACCCCAACATTCATAAACTTGAAAAGTGACCCAACTCAATTTCTTCAGCTTGAAAATATTATTGATATCCATATCATAGGGTTTGTATAACCAACCAAGTCCCCATCACTGAGTGGATTCTGACTCAGAGCCACCTGATAGAACAGAGGGAAACTGCCCCTGCAAGGTTCCCAGCCTGTAAATCTTTACAGGAAGAGAGAGCCTACTCTTTCTCTAGCTGGTGTGACTGGTGCATAACCCCCTTTAGTACCAGGGTGCCTCTAGGGAGGTCTTTGTAAGATTAGGTCAAATAACAAGTATTTTCTATTTCTAGAAATGCCCTGGTTGTGGTAAGCTGAAAACATATGGGACACTTAGGTAATGTATCCAAAATATAGCAAGCCTTTTGAAGTGTCTACCTGAACTGACAGGCAAGTAAGAGACACCCTCCTGAACACAGACAAGGGAAGTAATAGGAAGTGAGGTGATGTGGGAGACAGCATGGACTGATGCTCTGCTTCCCTGAAGGACTTTGCTTGCCCTGCTTCTGAAGGGAATAACCATTGGAAGGTCACCTGGGAGAAAAATTGAATATTAGTCCCCCACATAAAGCCATGTCACAATAAACTTTAAGGAAAATAATAAAGCTATGTGCTAGATGTCTACAAAAATGCTCTCTTCTCCTGTTTAGTCTCTGCGATTAGACACCTTGCCCAAAAATGGTCCCACACAGTTCTGGTAATTTCATTGTTAACACTGCTCTTACTCATATCTTTAGGAGGAATTCTGGTGGTGCTGTGGGCTAGAAATTGGGCCACCAACCTCAAGGTTGGAGGTTGAAACCCACCAGCCACCACATAGGAGAAAGATGAGGCTATGTGCTTCCGAAAATTTGCAGTCTTAGAAACCCTGTAAGGGCAGCCATGATTCAGAATAGACTCAATGACAGTTGGATAGGTTGGGTTATATCTTCAGAGAGCATTAAAATTTACATATAAATAATCGAAACTTGAAATTCATTCCATGTCAGTCTAGACTATGACAAGTGCTCACTAGCCATCCAAAGTTGTGGTTACCAAATAGCTTGGTACAAAGACTATGTCTTTCATTACAGAACATTCTGCTCAGTGCTGCTCTAGAGAATAGACCTAAGGAGAGAAGTGGTGGTTTATTGAATAAGCACAACTTTCAGTCTACTTGAGATTCCATTGTTCTCCACTTGTATCTCCTGATGCTCTATTCAACTTTAGCACTGAGTTATTTTTACTATTTTCCTAAACTGATAGGTATAGAATGATGTATTCCCTGCTTTAAATTTGAGTTTCCCTACCTGCAAATAAGGACAATTTTTTTTTCATTTATTTATCATCCTTTGTCACATCATCGTCTCAGTTTGTGGTTGCTTTCTCATGATAACAGGTTACATTTTTTTTTAAATTGGAGATTGTTTATGCTATAGTGATACATTAAGAATAACACCAACACAGAATTGGCTTATATTGATTTCAATCGAGCAAAAGTAAAAATACAAATATTCAAAGTTTGGGAAATCTGTCCAAAGACGTTAACTTAGAGCTAGTAGGTGGGTCAGATTTAGGGAATTTTACTTCTCATCTGAAATGGTTTTCATGTTGGTATAATTAGATTGTCTAATTTAAAATGAACAAAAGAAATGTAATTTTTATGAGATTTGTAGAAATTTTGCTCTGCAACTTACTTTGTTTCTGATCATCTTATGGCTCCATGTAGGCCGAGGAATGATTTTCCTTTATCCCTGCTATTATTTTTATTTGACATCATTTCTTTCTGGTAGAACACTGTGTACTTGACCTAAAAAAAAGTTCTCTCTCTCTCTCTCTCTCTCTCTCTCTCTCTCTCGTGTGTGTGTGTGTGTGTGTGTGTAAACAGAGAGAGAGTGGTGTGAAAAAGACTGTCCAAGATTTGTATCTTTAATTACATGGCATTTTTATATTTCGGAACAAACTGCCTCTTGTAGGCCTTTGGGGAAGGAAATGAATTTTTGCACATCACTTGTGGACTTTACATGTTCTCATTTCAGAAATGTAACTTAAGTATACCCTCATCTAAAGAGTTTGGGAAAGAAATAGCATTTTTTAAAGTGGGATGCATACTATTAAAAATTTAATAAAAGAGGGAAAAATTGTAGTGTAATAACAAAATGGAAGTTTCTTCCTGCCAAGCTCAATCTTTGCATCAAAATGGGATGTATTCGATAAGATGCTTCATTTCAGCATTCGCAGCCAACTTATGCAGTGTTGTATAGCCTAGCAGATTTGTTTCATAGCAGGCCCGTCCCTCTGTCTCATTGTTCGCCGGGCTGATTCCTATTGCTGTGTCATTCCCTGCCCCTGTCAACTTGTCTATATTCCATGGTAACACCTGCTACACGCAGTTCCCTGTCCCTGGTAGAAGTGATCCTGGCAGCAGGTCCAGACTGCACAGTCAGAATTTTTCACTTTCACAAAGACAACGAGGTTCTGCCTTTGTCCGACATCAGGGAAACTGCAGGTCCCGATGGATGCTGCAGCCTGACATCCTTCCAGCTCTGTTCTTCAGCTGTAGGCACACGGGGTGACCATTATGGCTCTCCAAAGCGTTAGCAGTGTGAGCTGGAAATGCCTGTGTGCCTTCTCTGACTTTCACACTTGCTTCCAAATACGCAGCCAGCTAAGGACGCCGTGGAGAGCAGGCGGCAGGGAGCTGCTGGTATGACTCTGGCCCTCACCCTGCCATGCCCTTCCCGGGGGCAATACCACTTTCCAGTCTGAAAGTAAATTAATTTCGGTTGAAATAGTAGGCTGCAATGTGATGTGTTAGCAAGATATTTATTTGCATTCAAAAAGAATTATTGAGGAAAAAAACAAAAATGTTGGCATGCTGGTGGGGAGGCTGATATTCAAAGCAAGGCAACTCTGTGAAGTGGTCCTGAATCATAGCACATCTCCACAGGGATGAGAGGGTGAGTCCATTGAGCCAATGAAAAGCTTGCGTAAGCATTCAAGCATAGTCCAGAAAGACACAGAGAGGGGAAAAGGCTTTCCTTAGGCATTCAGATGCACATTAGGGAATTCCTAAGTAGATCCAAGTCCATACCTTAGCTCAGAGTTGAGCAGATGGAAAGATCAGGAGAGGCTCCAAGACAACAGTCACAGGGCAGTTTGCTTGACAGGCCTCCCTGAGAAGCCGAGCTCTGCTTGGCAGATTCTTCTGAGGGACCTCCTGGGGAGGGGGTGGGGTGCCCATTCTAGTTGCAGATCCTGTTTGATTTGCACACCAGGTTTGACTAGGCAAGGTTTTGATTTCATCTTGTTTTAGGAGCGCTGCTTCATTTTGGCTAGCTTCCATTTCTAGTCCTTGATCTTGTGTTTTAATTTACATCTTATTGAAAAAAATCAAAGGAAACGGAGCAACACCAACTTAATAAATAAGTATATGAATTAACAAAGAACCCTGACAATGGCGGAAAGATTATTCAACTTTGGAAAAACATATTAAAATTAATGGGGTGAAATATTTTGAAAGGAATCATCAATGAGTATTGTTTGAGAAGTTCAATCAGAGTAACAAAGCACATTATATTTAACAAGCTCTAATGTATGTCACACTGGCTATTTTATCCAAATAAATGCAACCATGAAATCCCTATGTAAAACATGAAAATGTCACCAAAGGACCCTTGTCACTCTCTTGCATTTAAAAATCAAACATTCCTTTGTGGTGTGATTGTAATAGGCTCAAACAATGGTTTTCAAAGTATACTTCCAGTGTCCACTATGAACTTGTTAGAAATCAAATTCTCTGGCCCCACTGCAGACCTACAGGATTAGAAACCGTAGGCAAAGTTCCATTGGTCTTTTTTCCAGTCACCATCCTTGCCTTTAAGGAGCATTCTGGATGTACTTATTTCCAAACAGATCTGGGTGCTCTTTTGGCAGTGCATGGTATTTTCAAAATTCTTCACCAACACTATAGGTCCAATGCATCAATTTCTCTTCAAACTTAATTAACACACTGGCATTTAAAAGCTTTTGTACTGGCTGAGCCCCGGTGGCGTCAGTGGTTGAGTGCGGGACTGTGGCCCTCAGGCTTGGAGGTTCAAATCCAGCAGCAGCTCTCAGGAGTAGCGCCGGATAGCTCCCACGACCACCAGAGGGCAGTGGTGTCCTCCACCCCCCCCCCAAAAAAAAAGTTTGTACTATAACCCATAATCCAAGATAAAAGTCTACAAATCTTATTTTGCAGCCCACCTGGATTATTCTAGTGTCTCCCAGAGGGAGGTAGTACCCACTTTGGGAATCACTGCTCTATAGTTCTGTTTTAACAAACACTCCAGGTGATACTAATGCACCATTAAGCTTTGAGAACCATTTTCGAAACACGCATTTTTACTGGTCCAAACCTGTTCACTTGTAGTCATGAAGCAAAATCAAAATGACACAAGTTTTTAAAATACGAGTGTCCAAGATTGTTAATCAGGATGGGAAAAATTACTGGGGGGAGCCCTTGAATGGGACACCCAGAAGAGGCAAAGTGAATCTGCCTTTCAAGCTCTTGATACATGATAATACGTTATTATCAAAATTAGGTAGAACAACTCTCTCTCAAAGAGGTAGAGTTGACCCCACCCTGAGAGAGCAACTATTGTTGTAGACTCTGCCCATCAGGAGATTCTGTTGTTATGCAAGGAGGATACAGCCCTTACTCCATCACGTTTCTAGCTTAATTGTCTCCTTCGAAGTCAACACTCTGGTTCACCCACATGCTACAAATTTGGGTTAATTCCAATGTCAATCCATTGACCCTGACTGAACTGGCTTGAATCAGTTCACAGCCCTGCTTCCAAGATAAGTGTGAAATATGATCCGGAAGAAAAGATTATAGCTGAGTATTTTCTTAGTATCCTCCTTTTTAAATACTTACTTTAGTACAGTGGTTCTCAACCTGGGTTGTGAGTCCCTTGGGGGACAAACTACCCTTTCACAGGGATCACCCAATTCCTAACAGTAGCAAAATTATAGTTAGGAAAAAGCTACAAAAATAATTTTATTGTTGAGGGGTCACCACAATATGAGGACCTCCACAGGGTAACGGCATTAGGAAGCTTGAGAACCACTGCTTTAGTACATGTTTTTAATATACCTAAAATGGTAGTACCACTTTAAACATATAATTTTTAAAACCATTTCATTGGGGGCTCATACGACTCTTATAATCCATACATATATCCATTTATGCAACGCACATCTGTACATTTGTTGCCCTCATCATTCTCAAAATATTTTCTTTCTACTTAAGCCCTTGGTATTATTAGCTCCTCATATTTCCCCTCTCACCCCACTCCCCCCCTCTCTCATGAACCCTTGATAATTTATATATTATTTTTATTTTGTCCTATTGTACACTGTCCGATATCTCCATTCACCCACTTCCCTGTTGTCCGTACCCCAGGGAGGAGGTTATATTCAGGCCCTTATAATCGGTTCCCCTTTACACCCCATCGTCCCTCCACCCTCCCAGCATCACCACTCTCCCCTCTGGTCCTGAAGGGATCAACTGTCCTGGAGTCCCCATGTTTCCAGTTCCTCTCTGCACCAGTGTGCATCCTCTGATCTTGCCAGATTTGTAAGGTAGAATTGGGACCATGATAGTGCTGGGGAGGAAACATTTAAGAACTAGAGGAAAGCTACATATTTCATTTAAACATACAATTTGTTATTGTTGTTTTTGTTGTTATCAGGTGCCATGAGTCCGTTCTGACTTAGTGACCCTGCGTATAACAGAAAGTGACACCTGGTGCTGTGCGCTCCTTCTAATCGTTCTCACGCTTGAGGCCAGTGTCACAGCTATTGTGCAACCCATCCAGGCACTTTGGCTTGTTCTCCGCCCCTCCACTCTACCAAGCATGATGTCCTTCTCCAGGCTCTGGTGTTTCCTGCGAGCATGCCCAAAGCACATGAGCAAAAGGCTCATTCAACTTGCCTCTAAGCAGCATTCTGGAGTGTACCTATTCCAAGACCGATCTTTTTTTCTCTTCTGGCAGTTCGTACTACTTTCAAAATTCTTCACCAACACCATAGCTCTTATGCATAGATTTTTCTTCAGCCTTCCTTCTTGAGTGTCCGACCCTCAGACGCATATGAGTCAATTGAAGTACCACGGCTTCTGTCAAGCACACCTCAGTCCTCAAAGTAGCCTCCTTGCGTTTCAACACAGTAGAGATGAGGAGCTGCAGATTGCCCCAATGGGATGCATCGTTCCATCGCTTGACTGCCGCTGCCTTGAGCCTTGATTGTACATCCAACCAAGATAAATCCTGGACAACTTTAATCTTTCCTCCATTTAATAAGATGTTACCTACCGGTCCAGTTGTGAGGAATTTTGTCTTCTTTACCATGAGTTACAATCCACGCCGAAGGCTGCAATTCTTGATCTTCATCAGCAAGGGCGTCAAGCCCTTCTCAGTCTCAGCCAGCAAGGGTGTGTCATCTGCATACCACAGGTTGTTAATAAGCCTTGCTCCCATCCTGATGCCACATTCTTTAGACTGTGTACTACTCTGATTACTGCTTCGATTATTTGTGATTAAGTTACATACTGTGTATTAGGAATATAGGCTAATTTTATTGAAAGGGATATACATTGTATAGAGTGATATGTAAAGTCTGAAGACCACTTAACTAAGCTCTAACATTTAAGAATTCTTATGTTCTTACCCATCTGAGCTCCTAACCACTAACAGTTTCATGTATTGTCTTTTATATACTTATACTGTCTGCGAAATGCTTGCTTAATAATTTACAGTGCTCGTGTTTCCTTTGATGCGGAGAAATCTCACATTCTCAGCAGAGTGGTAAGGAGGGATCTCTGCACTGCACACTGGACACATTGTCTTCCTGAGGGGGGGGGAGGAAAAAATGATATCACATGAATAGCCTCAGTGCCACTCTACCACTTTCCCCTTGTTTTCCTTTCCTAAGGCCACCAACTACCACAAGCTCTGTGGTTTACGACAATAGTTTTGAAGAACAGAAATCCAGTATCAACTTGCTCATGGGGCTGCACTCCAAAGCCTCTGGCTTTTTTTTTTTTTTTGCCCAGTTTCTAATTGTTTCAGGTATTCCTGGACTCATGGGCTTGTATTACTCCAATCAATTTCTCCATCTTCCCAAGACTTTCTCTTCTGGGTTTCTGTGCCTTCCATTTTGTCTAAGGATGTTTGACATTGGATTTAGGACTCACCCAGTTAATCCAAGATGATCTCATTTTGAGATCTTACATCTACATTCCATCTGCAAAGATCCTGTCTTCAAATCAAGTCACTTGACAGGTTACAGAGAGACATAACTTTTGAGGGCTCCCTAAGTTTTTCCCACTCCCCTGATACACCAGATTTCACTAGCCCAGCAATTCTCTTGTGTTACATATTTTTGCCTCCTGTTTTTGTAACTTTCTGTGAAATAAGTAGAATCTGCTGCATGTTTATTATCTCTGGGGAAAATGGGAAAACTAGGAACAGGACTGACATAAACATTAATAATTTGGGGCTAAAAGAGAAAAAAATGGACCCAAAGAAAATTGTTGCAATGCCCTCAGCCATATTTTGAATGGAATGCTAGGGAATCCCAGGTGGCATGACCAGTGAAGTGGTGAGCTATTAACCAAAAGGTTGGAGGTTCAAATTCACCCAGAAGTGCCTTGCAAGAAAGGCCTGGCACTCTACTTCTGAGAGGTCACCTAAACCCAAACCAGACTCACAGTCATGGAGTCAATGCTGACTCATTGAGACCCCCTGTCGGTGTCAGAGACTCCAACTGTTTGTGGACTAGAAAACCCTTCGAGCTGCTGGCAGTTTCAAACTGCCAACCCTGGGGATCTCAGCCCAGTGAGTAAGCACAGTCCTTGAAAATTTGACAGAGGACAGATCTCCACTGACACTTAGGAGGTCACCATGAACAGCAGTCAAATTGACAGTGAGTGGGGTTTATTTTGCCATGTTTATTTGTTTATGCCATAAATACACGTGGGATGAATGGGCAAGCATAAAAATACAGCTTAATTTCTGAGCATTCTGTCTTAGTAATACGATATAGTGGCAAAAAGGCAAAGTATGAATTTGAGTCTTATCATTGTGCTTACTAGTTATGTGACCTTGAACAAGATCCATAACCTCATCTGTAAATGGAGAAGACTGATAGAAACTGCCTCGCAGTCTCTGTGTGAGAACTAAGTGGGATGTAAGTACTTATCATTGTGTCTGACACATATTCATTTCCAACCCCAATAAAATGTCATTAGATTGCAGAATCATATGCCAAGAAATAATAAAGCCTGTTTCTAGCCTAAAATGTTCTGTCAGAATAGCTCACCTTTTTTTCCCCTTAGCTAAGGGCTAATGATCTTACATAATTTAGTCTGCGTTGAAAATCAAAAGTAGTGCTTCTGTTGGAGTGACCTGAACATTTGTTAATCACTATCCCCTCCTGCCCATATGTCTGTCTGCCTGGAGGAGCTATTTCTGTTCTCGAGCTGACTATTGGCAGAGGTACAGAGCCCTTTGGTCTGTCTCACCTAGTGGTACATTATAATTCATCATTAAGAATGAAAGGAAAAAATTACATGTAGAGCTTCACGATGGAAGCCAATTATCTGAAAATGTAATGCAGTAGAAAGATGCCCTACCATGGAAAGAAGAAAGGACAGCAAGTCCTCCTCCATGTTCAAAAAATGTCATTGGTCTAAGAGGCGACTTTACAATTGTTATTATCAAATGAAGACACCGCAAGATAACAATAGGAGATTCCACAAGCCCTTGCAGAGGGACTCTAGAAAAAGATCTCACATCCACGAGCTCATTCTTAAATGGATTTATATTCTTGGCCTGAGCAAATTAGTAGGAGTTCTTAAATTTACCAATTGCTTTTTCAAGTCTGTTTGGAACCTAAAAGGAACATTTAGACTACCTGTGATATTTTTCCTTATAACTCTCAAAATGATGACAGGACCTCACTGCCTTCTGTTGATTTAGCCTGAATTTATAAGCTTTTCTGTTTATGTCTATTACCCATTTCCCCCCTCACCAAACAGTTCCTACCTACACTGCACCAAAAATCCGAAAGAAAACATAGTGCTGTTAGCATTCTCATTTTTGGTCTTGTTAAATGGATGTGCTTCCTGGTCTTTCCCTTTTAAAAGAGAACATTTGGCATTTGGGTGGGTGGTGACTGCCACAACCCACCCTACTTTTATTTCAGTCCCACACATCAGCCTGCCATGGTCATGCTCTCCCTCCATCGACACCCAAACACTGCAGTCAATTCAGTAAGCAGTATCATGGCTTGATTTCCAGAGCCCTATGTTTGGAAAGGTTGAAGACAAGTATAACTGTCCAAGGTTATTTCCTTGTTTTCTTTAATGTAACCTGTGGTCAAGTGATAAACGTTGGTTTTTTGTTTCTTGGAAGAAGACCAGCAGACTTATTTTGTTTAGTTTCAAAGCAATGACTTATTTCATAAAATGGACCGAATGTCAGCTCATGAACATGTGAAGTCCTTAAATTTTCTTTCAGTTATGATGCAGGTTCAGATTGTGATTAATTTTATATTTACACTTGAGTGTTTAACCACTCTACATTTCCTACTTCATTTTTCACATTGAAGAAAACAGCTTTATCTAGGAAATCATTAAGGAAAAAAAAAAACTACCATAGGGTCTGTTCCAACCCCCAGTCACCCTTTAGAGGACTTACAAGGCACAAACATTGAGGGAGCACACAGCCTCCTCTTTCTTCTGACAACTTTGTGCTAGGCAGCCCAAGGCCTAAAGCACAGTGGCACCAGTATTCCATTTAAACAAACAGATAAGAGCATTTTCTCCCAAAGAATGTATCTGCTGAGATGTGATTGCTCAGTGAGCTCCCACTTGTTAGATATTCTTGTTAGGTGAACTTAAGTGGATTCTGATTCTTAGCTGCTCTGCGTAGAACAGACCACAAAAAAGAGCCTGGTCCTGCATCACCCCTATAATCATTCCTGTTTCAACACATTGCCCCAGCCACTAGGTCAATCCATTTCACTGAGGTTTTCTTTATCACTGACCTCTGCTTTAGCAAGCAGCAGGTCCTTTTCCAGGGCTTGCTTTGGTTCTGAAGCACACAACTGCAGTATTATCAGCCTTATCCTGTGGAAGGCTTGTCCAAGACAGATTTGTTCATTTTTCTAGCAGGACATGGTGTATTCAAAATTATTTCCAGCACCATAATTCAAACACATCAATTTTATTTCCAGTCTTCTTTATCCACCTGCACAGGAAGCAATTGAATATACCATGACTTGGATCAGGTACACCTTAATCTTCAAGGTGGCATCTTTGTTCTTCAACACATTCAAAAAGTCTTTTGCAGCAGATTTACTTAAGATAATTTGTCTTTTCATTTCTTGATTGCTGATTTCATAGGTGTTGATTGTGGTTGTTCATTCACCTAAGATGATACCCTTCATGACTTCGATCTTTGTTTACCATGATGCTTATCTATCCAGTTTTGTAGATTTTTTTTTCCATTAATGTATAATCCAGACTGAAGGCTACAGTCTCTGGTCTTCATCAGTGAGTGCTTAAAATCTTCTTTGCATTCAGCAAGCAAGGTAGTATCAACTGAATGGCATAAGCTGTTAGTAAGCCTTCCTCCAATCCTGATGCTTCATTCTTTGAGTCCAGCTTCTCAAATTATTTTCTTAATATACCTATTAAAGGAGGGTACCTTGTGGCCCTGCTGGTAAGCATTGGACTGCTAACCATTAGGTTGGTAGTTCAAACCTACCAGCTACTCCAAAGGAAAAAGACAATGATCTCTGCTCCCATAAAAATTTACAAGTAGGGGCTAAGCCCCAGTGGCAAAGTGGTTGTGTGCAGGACTGCAGCCCACAGGGCTGGCAGTTCAAATCCAGCAGCAGCTCTCCAGGAACAAGGCTGGGCCTCCTACTCCCACCAGGGAGCAGTGATGCCCACAAAAAAATTTACAAGCCTTGAAAATCCTAAATAGGGTCAATATCGGTCAGATTAACTTGAATACAGGAGAGATTGGGCATGGCTGGAATAAATATGGTGAAAAGATAAGAATTCTGTCACATATCTTTCTTTATTTTGACCATGCAGTATCTTCTTCTCTTGTTCTGTACACAGGTTTGGCATTTGGCACATTCACTATTCTGAAATGTACATTCTCTGCAATGTTATCCAGAGTCTTTTCTGGTCCATACAGTTGAGTGCCTTTGTGCAGGCAACAAAGCATAAGAAAACATCTTTCTTGTATTCCGTTTTCAGCCAACATGCTCTGATGTCATCAGTGCGATCTTTCATTCCACTACCTCTTCTGAATTTGGGTTGCAATTCTGGCAGTTCCATGACGATGTACTACTGCACTGCAACCATTTTTTACATCCTTCAGCAAAATTTTAGTTTGCATGTCATACTAATATTTTTATTCAATAATTTTCACATTTTGTTATATAACCCTTTTGGACTGGGCACAGATATGGATCAATCAGTTAAGCAGATAGATATATTCAAAATTTATTAGTATAGATGATTGAACACCTCCAGAAGCACATGGACTTGTTGAAACCTTTCCATTTGATATTCTGTAAATTTCTGGAGACTTGTTTGTCACCAACACCTTCAGGTCACCTTGGACTTTTTCTTTCAACACCATCAGTCTGGGATTGTAGGCAACCACCTGATAGGTTTCAACATCTACCAATGTTTCTTGTAGAGTGTCTCTGTGTTTTCCTTCTAGCTTCTTCTGATGCATCTTGAATCATTCAATGTTTTGCTTAAAGAATTCTTTAATATTTCTGCCTGAGGCTTGGTGTTTCTTTCCTTGAGTCTTTCCAACTTGAGAAATGCCAAGCATACTCTTCCCTTTTGGTTTTCTAACTCCAGCCCTTTCTATATTTCATTATAATACTTTCTTCTCTTAATGAAACCCTTAAATTTTCAGTCCAGATCTTTTATTTCTTCTTTCCTTCCAGACACTTCAGCTTCTCCTGGAACAAGTTGCAGAGTCTCTTCTGACACCATGTTGATATTTTCTTTCTTTACTGCTGTCAGTCCGGGTAGACTAGAGAAACAAATTCATAAACGTGTGTTAGTGTGGGTAGAGTAGTGAAACAAATTCATAGACTCACATATGGATACAAAGGTAGGGTTCATATTCAAAAGGAATGGAACATTGAGAAAGCATCCCAACCCAGTCCAGTTCAAAGTCATAAGTCCGATATTAGTGCATATGCCTGATACCAGTCTATAAAGACTCTTTCTGACTAACGAAGTCACAAGTCAGTGGATGCAGAATCCCGGAGCTGGCAGGGGCCTTCCCATGGCTCCTCGCTTCCAGGGCTCAGGGTCCATCAATAGCAGGCAGTGGTGGCAGAGGCAACTCAGTGCTGGCAGGGATCTCCACGTGGCTTTGCCAGCTTCAGAGGTCTGGTTCCATCAGGGTAAGGCCGTGTGGCTTCTCCTCCGGCTCCTCAGCTCCTCAGACCCTGCCATCTTGTCTTATCCATAAATCATTGTCTCTGAGACTAACTCCCAGCAACCAGGGAGATAGCTTCTTATCTTCACAAGGGAAATATCTCGAGATATTTCCCTGAAGTCTCAGGAGAAAGCCATGCCCACACAGCGGCCTCATTGGCTACTCAATGGCTATCTCCAGATTAGCAGGCTAGACTCCACCCCTACATCTCAATCATGAAATTAACACAAGCACATGACCACCACAACATGCATATGCATATGAGAGTTTTATATAAAGGGTAACTGTACTTTAAGAAAACATCCCAAACCAGTCCAGTTCAAAATCGTTAAGTCCAACATCAGTCCATATGTCTGAAACCAATCTATACAGCCCTCTTCAGACTCATAAAACACATGTGATGATGCCAAATGCAGAATGATCACAAGCCAGTGAGTAGAGAGTCCTTGGATCCAGTGGCGTTGTAAGCATCTCAGCACTGGCAGGGGTCTCTCTGTGATTTCTCTGGCTTCAGAGGTTTGGTTGTATCCATGTGGCTTGTCCAGTTCAGGATGTCAGGGTAGTTCCATGTATCTTGTCAGCTACAGTGTCTCCCAGAGGGTGAAGTAGTAAGAGAGAAGTGAGAGGGAGTCTCTCCTGCCTCCAAGAAGTAAATGCTGGATTTCTCAGAATTCTCAGGAGAAGTCTATGCCCACAGAAAGGCCTCATTGGCTATGACAGGTTAGATTCCACTCATACATTCTTAATCCTTAAATTGACAAATGATGATATAACTACCACAACCATCTTTTTAATGACCTTTTGCTTCCTTCTTTTGTAATGTTCTTGATGTCATCCTACAATTTTGGTGTTCAATACATCAAATCTACTTTTGAGATAGTCTCTAAATTTATACGGGATATACTCAAGGTCAACTATTGACTTTTGTGGGCCTGTACTTTTCTTCAGATTGAAAGTGAATTTACAGATTAATAATCGATGGTTTGTTTCACAGGTAGTCCTTAGACTTGTTCTAACTAATGATGTGGAACTTCTCAATCATCTCTTTCCACAGGTGTCATCAGTTTTATTTCTGTGTATTCCATCTGGCCAACTCTATGTGTAGAGTTACTGTCTATGTTGTTGGAAATTGGTATTTATAAGGAATAGTCACCAGTCTTTAAAATTGTATCATTCAACCTCTGGTAACATTTCTGTCACCAAAGTCATGTTTTCCAACTACCAATCTCCCTCTTTAATTCCAATTTTTACATTCCTATCACCAGTAATTATCAATGCACTTCGATTGCAAGTTTAATCAATTTCAGACTGAAGAAAACGGTAGAGATATTCAATTGTTTTATGTTGGCTTTTGTAGTGGTATGTGTACTTAGACAATAGTATAATTAACTGCTCTTCCATTTAGGCTAATGGGCATTTCCTATCCTGATTTGGACTGCAGCATAGATATTGAAATGTTCTTTTTAGTGATGACTGTGACACCATCCCTCTTTAATTCCTAGACATAGAGGGTCATATTTTTGTCTGATGTAAAATGATTAATACAAGTTCACTTCAGCTAAGAAATGCCTAAGTTTCACAATTTTTCTATATTCGTGCTTTATGCATTTCATGTTCTGATTATTAGTGGATGCTTTCAGATGTTTCTTCTCAATTTGACATATGTTACATCTGCAAATGTAAGTTCCAAAAGCTTTACTTTCTGTGTGTCATTAAGGTTGAATCTAATTTGAGGAAGCAGCTCTTCTCCAGCCATATATTGAGTGCCTTCCAATGTGAGGGGCTCATCACCTTACACCATATCTAATAATGTTATGTTGCTATTCATAATAGTTTCAGCGACTAATTGCTCAAAAGGGGATTGCCTGTCCCTCTTTCTTAGTCTGTTTTTAATCTGGTAGCTCCTGAAACCTGCTGGTATTTGAAACATTGGTGCATAACTTCCAACACATATGCCACCACAGTACAACAAACTGAGTGATGAATTTAGGATTGACAGACGAAAGTCTTTGCTATATGCCAGTGTTGAGGTCTGTGATAGTTGGATTAGTTTATGTCAAGTAGACCCACCTGGCTAAGGTGGGAGTTAAACCTGTCAATCAAGCAATAGCTTGATGATACCTCCGTGGAAGTTTGGCCCTTTGTATGAGAGTGAGGGACTCTGGGAACATTCTGTCTGCAACATTGCCTTCCTCCGTGTTGAGACTTAGATGGAACTCTGTCGGCTCTGTCTGTCTGCCAAGTGGGCCACCCTGAAAGCTGCCAGCACCCCGCCTTGCTCCCATTGACCTTGGATCCATGTGACCCTGCACCCTCAAGCCTGTGATATTTCTGCTTTATGGCTTGCCAGTCTGTGTCACTGGCATGTGGTTATGTAATCTGAAGAGGGACTTATGATGTAGCACAGACTTATGGACTTGAGTTGGACTAAGCTGGGGTGCTTTCTTGATTTGTAGCTACTTTTTTTTTATAAAGCTCTTTTTCATACATAAATATTATTGTTTTCCCCTTTTGGTCAGGACTTGTTTTTCTAGATAACCGAGCCTATGAGGTACAGCAAGTCCGGAACTGAACCATGCTTCCAACATAGAAGAGGTGAACGAAAATGTGCAGAGTGTGCCAAACACCAGGGAAACCTTTGCTCACCACTGGTCATGGGATGATAGAGGATCAGGCAACATTTTGTTCTATTGTACATAGAGTTCTCGTGAGTCAGATCCGATTTGATGGTCACAAAAAACAGCAACAAACTATTATTAGTAAATCTTAAATGTGATGCAGATAAGGCAAGCACATGAACAGGCTGGGTGAGAGTCTCAGGAGGAATGAGACTAACTCTTCAGCAACCAGCTACCTTTCTAAAGCGAACACCTACTTCCCTCAGACCGTTTGACTTATTAAGACACAAGAAATCCAGATTTTTATGTGACTTTTAAAAAAATTCAAAAACTGTAGGCTAAACAAAGCATCTTTGTAGGCATATGTGAACCACAAACGACCAGTGTGCAATCTTCTCATGATATTATTACAAGTAAAAGAGGCAAGCAGCTGGCTGAATCCATTCTTTTCTATGCTTTTGTATACTGGACAGCTTTGTATAAATCTATCACTTTATATAGATAGTATCATTTGTAACAGCAATCCTATTAGATGAGTACGCTTACCCCATTTTGTATATAGGAAATTCGTGAGTCTGAGTAAGAAAGGAAGTAGGTCAAACTATGGCTAATAGGTGATGGAACCGTAAGGATTCAAGGTCTGATAATCTACTTGATGATGCGTCCTGAGTCACTGTGTGTCAGCATGTCTTAACTACCAAAAAATTGCTTCAATTTCCTTTTTTTCCCTCCCCCCCTCCCCCCCGCTTTTGGTGAGGAGAAATATCCCCATAAGAAGCATAGAGCCTGCCTGGGAAACTAGGGAATAGGTGTTTGGGGCCCTTCTTTCAGAGATCTCTGACTTGCTCTTTTAAACATTGCCACTTCATCTTAACAGGTATTGGGACTCTTTGCCCAAAATTTTCTTTTTAAAAGATCCTCTGGTAGAACAGGATATGCGACGTTTGTATACACTGTCAAAATCTTTTAAAATAATAGTTTGACTGAGCCCCGGTGGCGTAGTGGTTGTGCGCGGGACTGTGGCCCACTGGGACGGAGGAGGTTCAATTCCAGCAGTGGGGCTGGGCCCCCTATTCCCACCACTGGAGAGCAGTGATGCCAAAAAAAATTTTTTTAATATAATAGTTTGACAATAAATATAAAATTCCATTGTATCTTAACTAAATATTTCCTAAGGGAAATAAGATATTCAAAAAGATTTAGCTGTATCTGTATCGTGCACGTCTTATAATAGCAAACGACATCTAGAAACACCACACATGTCCTAAAATAGGAAATTAGCTAAACAGGATAAGACACATGTAAATAGTCAAATACTGTACAGCTATTCGTTGATTCAAAAACTATTATTGATCATTTACTACTTGCCAATAGACTTTAGTGTCCCCCGAGACTATGCTCTTGATCCCCTAGGCCCAGCAATTCATTCTTTCAAGGTGTTCAGTTATGTCTAAGAAATTTTTATAACTTTATCACCTGTGTGGTCCACCTCACTCATGTATACATCTGCAGTAAAATATACATATATACAAACATATACAACCCTTTATATGTAAGTGTACTCATACTTTCCTTCCCACACCTGCTCAGCTTGTATGTCTATCTAGTCATATGGTCATAGATCAATTCTGCTGCAGGGTTGTGTATTAACAGTTCTTTCTTGTTGCATTTAACTCTTGCAAGTCTCCAAGTGTCTGCCTTGGTCTCCATCATTTTTTGCCAAGTGCCCTTATTGTATATTTCCTTTCTCTTTGCCCAAGTTAACCCTTGTCTACCCTCTACCCCATGACTTCCCCTACTTTCCTTTTTCTTTCACCTATTGTGACCATCAAAGAATGTCTTAAGGTGAAAACTTTTCTTCACTTTTTATAATAGTGGTCTGATACAATTTTGATTATCACTCAGTATAATGTTCTCCAGGTTCATTTCCTTTATAATGTGTTCACAGATTCATTGTTATTCTCTAATGAGCACTAATTCATTGTTTTTTACTTTTTCAAAAGCTTATATCCAATGTTACATGGATAGGCATTTTGGTCATTTCCATCTTTCTACTGTTGCAAATAGCGCTGCAATAAGAATGAGGATGCATATAGCGTTTCATATCATTACGTTTATTTTTCTAGGATACATATTAAAAAGAAGCTTTGTTGAATCATATGGTCTTTCTAGTCCCAACTTTTTAAGGAAGCACCATTCCTCACAGAGAATGCACTTTTTAAGCTTTGCTATTAATGCTGGGTGAAATAATATCTCGTTTTAGTTTGCACTTCTTGATCACAAGCCATTCTTCATATATTTTTGATCATTTGAATGTCTTCTTTGGTGAAGTGTCTGTTCACATTCTCTGCTCACTTCTAATTAGATGATTTGTCTTTTTGTTATTGTTGACATGTTGGATATGTTCTATAAGATTTAGAGGTCAGACTGTCATTGCTTACATTCCCCACCCCCAACCCCTATGGGTTCTCTTTTTACTTTTTTGATCAGATCTTTTGATACAAATAGTTGTCTAATTTCTTAGAAGATCCTAGTCATCCATATTGTTTTCTGTTGAATGTATACTTTTAATTTTATTTACTCATGTATTTATGCCATGCATTAGGATTCCTAATTTGTCCCTGTTTTTTCCTTGATGACCTTTATAATTCTAGGCTTTATGTTTGGATCTTTGATCCACCTTGAGTCTGTTTTTGTGTAGGTGTGAGATATAGATTTGTCACATTCTTCTGCTAGTGGAAATCCAATTGTGCTAACACCATTTAATAAAGTGAGTGTATTTCCCATTTAATATGTTTCTGTCCTTTTTTAAAGATCATCTGTCTGTAGGTGGTTGGATTGTCTTCTGGGTTCTCAATTCTGTTCCCTTGGTCTATGCATTCGCTGTTGTATTATTATACTGTGTTTGAGATCAGGAAGTGAAAGGTCTTCCACTTTCTTCTTCTTCCTTTGTAGTTCTTTGCTTATCTGAGATATGTTTCCTTTCTATATAAAGATGATGATTCATTTTGACATCTTTCTCAAAATGGTTTTGGATTCTGGTTTGGGATTATATTAGATCTGTAAGTTCACTTTGGTAGTACTGACATTTTCAGCATGCTAATTTATCTTATCCATTTAGTTGGCATATTCTTTCAACTATATAGGTCTCTTGGTTTCTTGTAGTAGTGTTTTGTAGCCTTTCTTGTGTGGGATTTTTGTTTCTCCAGTTAGATTTATTTCTAAGTATTAGATCTTATGGGTGGTCATTACAAACGGTATTGCCTTCCTGAGTTCTTGTTCATTAGTCTTTTTGTTAGCATAAGAGAATGTGACTGATTTTTGTGTATTTATCATGGACTCTGCCACATTGTTTATTCTTTCAATTCCCTTCTTGCTGAGTCTATGGGATTTCCTATGTATAGGAAAATTATTTATTTTTTTGGCATCACTACCCTGGTGGGAGTAGGAGGCCCAGCCTTGCTCCTGGAGAGCTGCTGCTGGATTTGAACTGCCAACCCTGTGGCCTGCAGTCCCGCACTCAACCACTATGCCACCAGGGCTCAGCAGGAACATTCTTCTCTGTCAATTTATTTCCCTTTCTTATAGAGCTCTGGCTAAGACTTCTAGCACCATATTTAATAACATGGATGTTATTAAAGAATCACAAGATCCTATTAGTTGATGCAGAAAGGCATAGCAGTGCTGAAGTCAGATGGTTTATTGCTGAAAGATGAGAATACCGGAACCATGTATGCTTGCATTTTATTGGCTCTGCAAAAGCATTTGACCGTGTAGTGAATGACAAGCTATAGATGACATTGAGAAGAACTGGAATTCCCGAGCACTTTATATGCTCATGTGGAATCTGCACATGAACCTAGAGGCATTCAACTAGAACAGGGCATTGTGCATGACTTATAATCGGGAAGACTTATATTTCAGCCTTGTAACCTTTAATCATCCTTATTCAGTCTGTATGCTGGGAAATAGCCATGTTTAATAGCACTGCTTCGTCTGGTTCCTACTCCCCCAGGATGCTTTCACTTTCTCCCCATTGCATATAATGTTGGCAATTGGCTCAGTATATTCACTTTGTACTATATTAAGGAATTCTTTTTGCACCAGTAGTTTGTTAATTGCATTATCAGGAATAAGTTTTGAATTTTAGCAAATGCATTTGCTTCATCAATTGATAAGTTCATGTGATTCTTTTTCTTTGTTCATGTGTTTGGTGGAGTGCTCAGTATACCCATGAAATCGATGTGGTGAATTTACTGTTTAGTTCTTCTGTGTCTGTGTTGAATTTCTTTCTAGGTGGTCTATCCTTTATTGAAAAATGTGTATTAAAGTGTCCTTTAATTGTAGAGTTATCAATTTGTCTCTTCAGTTCTGTTTGAATTTGATTAATGAATACTAGGGTCTATCTATTATAGCCGTATATTGTATTTTTTATAGTTTATGTATTCTATTGGGTGCCAATATATTTATTATAGTTATATCTTCTTGTTCCATTGACTTTTTATCCATTATATAATGCTTTTTTGTCTCTTATGCTAGATTTTGGATTAAGTCTCTTTTATTGGAAATTAATGTGACCACTCCTGCTCTATTTTGATCAGCATTAACTTGATAAATTATTTTCCATCCTTTGATTTGGGGTATATTTTTGATATTGTGTCTGAGGTGTGTTTCTTTTCAACAGCATATTGATGAGCCCTGTTTTCAAACCCATTCTGCTACTTTCTGTCTCTTGACTGATATGTTTAATCCATTTACATTCAGTTTGATTATTGATGAGCATATACATTTATTGCTATCATTTTTGCTGTGTTTTATCTTTGTGATGCTGCTGACTTATTTATTGCGTATAATTCTATGTTATCAGTGAGTTCATTTTGTTAATGGATGTTCTTGCATTTTCTTCATTACTATTTTTACACTTTACAAAATCTGTCGTATGCCTAGGAAATAATCCTAAAAACTGGACTATTGAGGAAGAACATGCTATCAGAGAGATTAGAGAGAGGAAGGGCTATGCTATGCACATGGCACAACCTTGCTTGCTGAAAGTGACGAGGACTTGCAGCACTTGCTGATGAAGACCACTGATTGAATCCTTTAGTATGGACACTCCAGGAATGTTCCCCAGTTGAGGCCGATGGGGTACCCCAACCTAGTCCCAAAGTATATCCTTGGCAGACCCTCAGGAACTCCATGCTTTGCTCCCCTTGCTGCTTTGCTGCACTCCCTTAGTGTTTTGCCTTGGTGTGGTGGGGTCAGGCCAGGTATCATCACAACCCTGATTCTCCAATATTGTCCCCATAGGTCCTTGGGTCAGTGAGAGACATTCTGTTTCACAGTGGGGCCGGCCATAGGGTCCTCTCTGTGCACTGCCCGCCAACATTTTAAATAGTCTGATCTAACTTGAAATCTACTCGACTTCTTTCCATTTAAAAGTTCTGTAACTACACTATTCTCCGCATTTGTTTTATAATTAATTGCATATTGATGAAATGTCTGGATTCCCATCTTCTTTCTTTTTGGGGAGGCATCACTGCCATCTGGTGGGAGTAGGAGGCCCTGCCTTGCTCCTGGAGAGCTGCTGTTGGATTTGAACTGCTAACCCAGTGGGCCACACACAACCACTATGCCACCAGAGCTCAGCCCCCTCCCCCCACCATTTTCATTCTTGTAGCTTTTTGTTTTACTTTAAATGCTTGTATATCTAGGTTGTTTTCTGGACTTGTTATGTTAATGTATGTCAATCTTGTTTTTTACTGTGTTGTTGCTCTGTTACAAGAAATTCCCTTACTAGTTCTTGTAAGCCTAGCCCACTTATTGCAAATTGTTTAAATTTTTATTTATCTGGAAATGTCTTAATTTCTCCATTGTATTTAAGAGACATTTTTATGGGTATATAACACTTAATTGAAATATACTTTTTATCTTTCAAGACTTTATCCATATCGGTCCATTGCTTTCTTGCCTGCATGATTTCAGAGCATTGCAGAGAACTTTCTTGCCTGTAGTGAACTCAGAGCATTGTTTTATTGGTTCTTCTTCCTAGGTATGTTTAGTTTTACCCATGCTGCTTTCAGGATTATTTTCTTCACTTTGGTTTCAGAAAGTTTGATTATATGTCTTGATGAGTTTCTTTTAGAGGTCTATCATGCTTAGTACTCATTCTGCTTCTTGAATTCATACATATCTTCCTGGTTTTCAGCAGGATGGGCAATTTTCTTCAATAATTTTCTCTGGCTTTTGTTGTTTCTTTCTGTTCCATAATTCCATTCATACATAAATTATTTCTTTCTGATAGTGACTCTGATAATTACTGGACTTTTTTCACATTTTGTTTCATTGCTCTTTGGCAGATTAGTTTTAAGAGATTTATCTTTAGGATCACTAGTCCAGCTTTCCTTTGATTCAATTCTAAGTATTTGCCCTTTCAATGTATTACTTCTGAAATATCAATATTAATTTTCATATTTCTATTTATTGTCTTTGTTTGGTTTTTTATTTTTAATTTATTCTGTAGTGGTTTGTTGAATTCTAAAGAGTTTCCTGTTTTTCATACTTTTGTTGATCATTCTCTTGATCTCTTGAAGGACTCTAAATATCATTCTTTTGAATTCCTTTTCAGGTTATTTCAAAGTCTTTCCTCCCGAGAAAGATCTTCTGACTCTGTATATTGATCGCTTGTTTGAGTATTTAACCTATTTTCTTTGTATGAAATTAAATGATCTGTTTCTTGAAAAATTGTGCGTTGTACTTGCATTCAATTAATGACTGTTTGTTGGTAGAACTGCAGCCACTTATGGCCTGTCTCCTGGTGGCATTACTGAAGAATGTGAATATGCGATCTATGTAGCACAGGTGGAGTCAAGTTTACAGATATCTAATAATGATCAGATGATACCAGTGTTGGATGATGACCCTAGGCAAGTAGGCACAGCTGTAGGAGGTAGAGATGTGGCTGAGGGTATGTGGTTAGAGTTGCTGTTTCCCATTAGGTAGGGCAAGAAAAGGAAACAATAAGACCCAAGATAATAAAATACAAACAAGCAACAGCCAATAAAAGAAAATAATAAAAAGTATGGGTAAAGCACAAGTAACGGAAGACAGGAATAAGTGAAAACACATAATGTAATAACTAAATGAATAAAAAGAGAGGAAAAGAAAATGTAGCAGGAAAGAAAAAATACAATTAGCAAAATTAGAAAGGGGAAAAGAAAACCAAAAAAGTTAAGAAATTGAGAAAGAATGCGAAGTGAAAATAAGAAAAAAGGGGAAAATCTTTTATAACATAAGAATAGATAAAGAAAGCAAGAAAAGGCAAAACTGGTGCAGGGCCAGGACTCAGGGAGGAAAATCTGTGGAAGGTTTCTAAGATGAGACACCCTCCACCACCCAAGGAATTCACCCGATGGAGACTGGGGAAATTTATGGGTTGAAGTTACTGTTGACCTACTTGTTATTTGAATTAAGGAATCTGATCTAGAAGTAGTTTGTTCAGGCCAGGGAGGTGGTTGACACCAGGGACATTTTTTTTCCTGGAAAGGAACTTTTTTGAGCCCAGTTGACATCTGAAGACAAAGCGGGTGGTTAGGGAGAGAATGCTTGCCCACTCACAATAGCTGCGTGTCTGACACTGCACTTTCTGCTGCTCTGAATAGGTAAAAATTAAGTGAGGTTGATGCACTCCAAGTTCGGCCCATGAGAATCAGACTCTCATCTCAGGTATGTAACTTATTAATGGGTCAGTGTGAATGAGAGCAGGCGTCTTCTCTGGTCACAAAGAGGGTGCAGATTACAAAGAAAGGACCTGCCTTTCTTGTCATCATCCACTAGTGGGGTTACTTGTGCTAGACCGAGCAAGTGGAACTGATTACAGCCAAATCACATGAAACCAGCCAACATCTTTCTCCTCTTGAGCGATTTTTTCCCAGGTAGTATTCAAGTGATGCTCTACTCTTTCCTCTGAAGCTCAGAGTTCTAAGATTTTCATCTGTATCTGTTTCATTTGGTCTCGCTTTATTGTAGAGCAGGGTGCACAGTGCGTCAATTGAGATCTACTAGTTGATCACAAATGTAGTGTGGATAGATCACATGACATTCAAAAAATAGATGTAAGCCTATCATCAATCCTGTCACTTAATTGATACACAATGTAGCCAATCAGATGCAATCTTGGGTGTCATGTGTATATGCAAACAACTGCACTAAGTCCAGCAAAACTCACAAGCTAAGCTATTGTCAATTTTTAGACCTTGACTTTTTTCCTCTTATATGTAGGAAAGGGTTTTTAAATGAATGAGGGAGCTGGACCAAGTAAGAAGACAAAAACGTATCACTTTCATATGGAATGGGAGATTTTGACACTATAAGCCGACTTTCAGCTGAAGTCCGGGGTCATGAACAGTTCTGGGAAAGTACCCAAACATGAAAAAGTGTGCTACATCCTTGACTGCATTATTCTGCTCTACTTATTATGTGAGTCAGCCTTTTGCCACATAAAAATCATTACGTCCAAGTATCATTCCACCATGACTGATGATCATTTGGAAGTGCTTGAGGCTGTCTGTCAGCAGTTACTCTCTGGACTATGCATCCCTGGCTCATTCCATTCAGTGCAAGTCATCAAAGTAAACTCAGATAATGAGAAAAAATGCACATACTTAATTGTGCAATATGGACTCATGTGAATATGCAAGGTACATAGACATACATTGTACATATAAAGAATGTATTATGAATAGATGTCATATATAATAAATATACATTTTGCATTTTTGTAGTTGGTAGATCATTTTGACTTGATCATCTTATAAGTATCTCACATACTGAAAAAGTGTGAGCACTCCTGTTGTAGAGGGTCTGTGTTGTATGTCTTCCTAGTCTGCCTTCTTATAGAAGTCTACTCCAAATTTCATTATCTCTTAATTCCATTTTTCACACAATCTTTTTAGCCCACTCATCTATATTTTGGTCTCTTCTATTTGCATGAAATCTTTTCATTTTATAAGAAATAGCTCTTACATTTCTCAATAAAAGTACATATTTCATATTGGCTAGAAATGTCATAGTTTTATAAGTATGCAAAAAGTGCAACCAATAGTTAAAGAACTTCTATTCTTGGTTGGTGTTTAAAGCCAAAATGGTAGAGTGAAAAATTCTATCAAACTCTAAGTACTTCATATAAATTTATGAATGATCTGGAGAGTTAAGCTGGCACTGAAGCTTGGACACACACTGAAAGCTATATATTACCATCATCAGATGGTAACAGATCATCAATATGACAACAGATAGATAGTATTCCACCCTATTCCTAACTCCTCCTCAAAAAGCCTACCTGATTGATTCTTTTTGTGAATCTATAAAAAGATAATTTCAAGGCTGTATTGGCTATATTTGGGAACTCGTGTGGTCTTCTGCCTCTTCACAAATCATTGTTGTTCATAAATACTCCTTTGTATATAAGAGGAGTACCACCATTGGTAACCACAATGAAGTAGACAGTTTTCCATAAATTATCGATTACGCTGTAGTTAAATACAATTAGGAAAGAATTTATTTTGTATCAAAAGCTCTCTTTTGGTTTAGTGGCATTAGTCAAAATTGGTCAGCCCAATTATCTCAGTTTGTTTTAAAGCTTTTTCGTTTCTTTTGGCAATATGGGTGAAACCTATAGCTTTAACTGAAAAGAGATAAAGCATCACCTAACATAATGAAATAATTAAGAAAGAGAAACTTAGATAAAACAATAGTTTAATGCATTAAGCCCTGAAAGTTCCAATGGGTGAAGCAGGAATTGGGCACATGCTGTAGCTAATAACTCAGGTTTTGAATATAATGGAAAATTAATGAGTTGAATTCTTTCCAGTGTAACAAACCATAATTGAATGATAATTGACCTTTGAATAACCCTAATAAAGCATTGACATTAGGGGGAAAGCAATAATCACAATAGGTTGAAAACTTTGATTTTAGAGGCAATTTTTGCTTCAAATTCAAATATGGTAACATGCATATGCTTCTTCGTTAAAGATAAACTATTTGCAGTAGGAAGAAGGTAGGAGCTGTGGTCTAGAAATCCATGGTGCTCATTTTTGTTCCAGAAGAGAAATCCAAGATTCAGACTCAGGTTTAATCACAGCCCTCTCACTGCAGCCTGGAAGAATCGTAAGACCCAGGAAGGCCAGGGCCTCAAGAATTGTTTTCACGATTCTGAATCAAAGCAAAGGAAGAATAATGCATTGAAAAAACCAGTGATAATAATTGAGAGACCAAAAGAGAGACGCTGGGGCCAAAAAGGGTGGGGATAAGGAGTGGAAGGGGCAAGATGGATCAAGAAAGAGGTTTTATTTTGGAAATTGAGGAAATGTTGCCTTGTAAGTGTTAATTTTCTCTGTGCCAGTAAGCATGGGTTTTAGGAATAATGTTCCTTCATCAAACAAAGAACATCATGACATACAACCCCAAACTCTAATGCCCCCCAAAAATGTCCACAAAATCTCTTCAGGATACCCACAAAATTAACCACCTACTCGTAATTTCCCCATAAAGTGCCTTGAACAGTCACAGATAATGTACAATTGAATAGCAATATTTTAGTTTGATTTCATAATAAGTAACAATTCAGGAAACTGTTGGCTATTGGTTTTTCTATCTGATTGCATATCATTTTCACTTAAAAATAATTTTATTAGGGGCTTTCATAGCTCTTATAACAATCCATACATCCATTGTGTCAAGCACATTTGTACAGATGTTGCCATCAGCCTTTTTAAAACATTTTCTTTCTACTTGAGCCCTTGTTGTTAGCGTCTCATATTTTCCTCCTCCCCACCCTCCATCCCTCATGAAGTCTTGATAATTTATAAATTATTACAATTTGCATAACTTAAACCAACTGCTGTCTCCTTCACCTATGTTTCTGTTGTTCCTACCCTTCAGGGGCAGGAGGTTATACATTGATCATTGTGATAAGCTCCCTCTTTTTAGCCCCTTCCCCAACTTCCCCCACCCTCATACTATAGCTACTCCCATTATTGTTCCTGAGGGGTTTGCCTGTACTTTATTCCATGTGATGAGAGCTTTTACCCTTACCGGTGTACATGCTCTAGTCTAGCCAGAACTTAAGGTAGAATTGGGGGCTTAATAGTTGGGAAGGGGGAGCAGTAAATAACTAGAGGAGTGTTTTCTTGGTGTGATATTGCACCCTGGCTGGCTCATCCATTCCTTGTGATCCTTCTGTGAGAGAATGTCCAGTTGTCTACAGATCGGCTTTGGGTCTCTACTCTCCACCCACCTTGTTCACATGGACAAGACTGTTTTTCTGGGTCTTCTGAGGTCTGATACCTGATCCCATGTATACCTCACGAGCACACAGGCAAATGTGCTTTTTCCATGTGGGATTTCTTGCTTCCCAGTTAGATGCCCGCTTGTTTATCTTCAAGCCTTTAAAATCCCAGATGTTATAGCTTTTTGTAATTGCACATATTAGTTTTTATCACCATATTTGCTTATGCGCCCATTTTGACCTCAGCGATCTTGTTGGAAAGATGAGCATCACAGATTATTAGAATAAAGTGTTTTTGCATTGAGGGAGTGCTTGAGTAGAGGCCTAATGTCCATCTGCTACCTTAGTATTTAACATGTAATATATGTAGATAAACCTATGATGCTATTATTATCTATAGATATATTTACATATGTATGTGCCTGTATTTAGACCTTCATAAATATTATTTGCTGGGCTGAGCCCTTATGGTGTAAGTGGTTGAGTGTGGAACTGTAGCCTGCAGGCTTGGCGGTTCAAATCCAGCAGTGGCTGGGTAGCGCCCACGACCACCAGAGACAGTGATGCCCACAAAAAATATATATATATATTATTTGTCTCCTAGTTTTTCCTCTATTTCCTTTTACTTTCCTTTTTCCCAGTATCATGTCTTACCTTCATTCAACTTTCATGAATTCTCAGCTACATTACACTTGACCAAACCTCACCATGCCTCCTCTGCTCGCCTCGCCATCAATGTTAGATCACTTGTTGTTCCCTTGTCCCTGGGTATGTTGGCTGCCCCCATCTTTTCTCTTCTTCTCTGTCCCTCCCAGAGCCATTGCCCCCATTGTTTTCTCCTTGGGATTATTTATCTTGCCTGTCTTTTACTGATAGACATGAAAAAAAACCCATATATTTGGGGATTTTTTTGTTTTGTTTTTGTTTTTTCTTGTCTATCAGTATAAGATAGGCAGGATAAGCACATTCACTTTTTTAATGCAAAAATATGAATAACACTACCTTTTGATTTTCAACCCCCCTAACTGGGGTCATCAGGAAATGTCAAAGTTTCTGCCATGTGGGATATCAGCCCCCACAATCGAATGGGTCGAAAGGGCAGTCGTGTAATTGAGGCATAAAATTAAAGAGTCATCAGACCAGATAAAGCATACAGTGCTTACCTCTGGTACGGCCATGACTTCAAGAGCAAAGTCCTTACAGGGAGTGAATATTTTTCCAACCAATTTATAAACATTCTGGGGGGAGGGGGGTGGAGACATGCAAGCCCCCCCCCCCAATTGCAGCTAGCCACATATGTAACATAATTGGGCTGTACCCTAACCCTAAAGTTCCCTGAGTCCTTAGGAGTAGTAACTTAATGCCAGTGCTTGGGGCAGGTAAGGGAAAGTGGCTGTCTTCAGAGCCTAGAGAACAAAAGCTGCCAGCTACACAGCAATTGGCCAGATTCTCATAAGAGGTAACTTTAAGGTATCACTATTATGGGAGAATATAGTGGGGAACAACATGAGAATGTGATTGGGAATCACCTTCAACTCACAAGAACAAAGGCTTCCCTTCACCCCCCAAAACCCAGCTTGCCAGGCTTCTTAATATACGAGAATAAAGGTTTCATCCATGAAACTCTTCCCATTCTCGGCTTCCCACACTGCCATAGGGCAAAGACAATTCCACTGGGGAGGTGGAAACCAGAATATGGTACTAAACCTTAAAAGGTTCTGACCTCCCTGAACCCAATTGCTTTGCATAACATAGCCACCAAAAGATTGTTCAGTTTCCCTTCAGGTTGCACTTTGATGTAAAAAGTTTCATTCCTGACTGAGCACACACAGCTCCAGGGCAGAGTTTGATCCCAACTCATGTTCACTGGTGAGGAAGTCGCAGAACCATATGCTCCCATGAAACGACATGCTGTGTAGTGAGGGGAATTACAGCAATTGCTTCTTCAAAGGCTCTGGGAGAACCAAACTTCCATTGACTCTATTAAGAAAATATAAGAGATATTTCCCCAAAAAATATAGCTTAGTGAAAATTGTCTGGGAGTTCGTTAGGTGAGAGAAATGGGAAAAAGGGGGACACCCTTACAATATGTACAAGTATCTTTAAAAATGCCTTGTTTCTATTATTTTGGTAAGCTGTGATTTTCTTTTTAGCGGGGTTCCTTTTCTGGTCATGATGAGTAAGATGTGCATGACAGTGAGGGGTTTAGTTTGGTTATTTCACTGTACAGTAATACAGTCATTTATCAGACATTGGGCATTTGCTCTGTGTTGTGAGTTCTTCATAAACTTGAATATATCCTAAAATTAACTTTAAGAATGCAAAACATAGAACAATAACTAGGTCACACACACATATATCTGTGTCCTCCAACTCTTTGATTATCCCTGTGTCAATTGATTACATAGACTCATGGGGTCATCTTGAAATATCCCTTTCATGGAAACCATCAAAAGGACAGGGTTTTGAAGCTATCACTGAATTTAACCGAGTTAAGAGATTTTTAAAAGAGGGAATCACTCTGGGTATTTAAAGAGATAGCCTAATGAAGATCACTATTTCACTCTTGTTGTTAGTCTTGGATAAATAATTTAATTTCTTTCCCCCTAATTTCTTTGAAAAAAATAAATCAAAGGACATGCTGTCAATCCCTCATCTCTTTTGGCTTCTTGAGCTTTTCCTTGATATTTGCCTTAATGTCGACCAACTGAATTGATTTCAAAAAGCAGAACTTCGATACTTCCCAAGACAGATGTTCCAGTTGCTATCTCTGCTGACAAAGTCCAACTGTTTCTCTACCATAACTAAAGTCTGTGAAATGCTGAGTAAGGAGGGTCATACTTTTATTTTCCCTCAGCTTTATGGCTTTTTTATGGACAAAATCCATATTTGAGAGTTATAAACAAAAAAAGAATGTTATAAGCTAGTTTTTAAAATTCAAAATTATACCCAAGCATAAGACTTAGTAAACACAATTTTGATGTGATAAAATGGATCAGGGCCCATGGTGGCAGTTCTTTTACATTTTTTTACTTTTTTCCTATACTGATCTCATCTGATCCTTCCAATAACCTTGAGGTATTTTTATCATACATAGTTTTTATCCCATATATTGCAGCTAAGAAAACAGAGTTTCAGAGAAGGTAAAGTGATTTCCCTAAGGTCATCATTTTAAGCAGCAAAGGCTATATTTAAATCTAAGTTTTCTGAATCCAGAACCATTTTCCTTTTATTATATCATGCTGCCATCAGCTAAGTATAAAAACCATTATATTTGGGGTAGGCTATGAAAACAAGAACATAGTACTATTTTTTAAAGAGCTGTTAGCAGACCACCAAGATCAGGCAACCTTGGCAGAAACACAGACAGATACAATGCCAACGTGTTTCACAACTAAAATCTCCCATGCGTTCTCACCTTAACTTGACCTTACTAGTCATAAAACTTCCCGGTTGTTGCTTTTGTTTACATGATTTTGTTTTCAATTTATTCTATGTAATTATTCGGGGAAATGTAAATCCTTAGTCATTAAGTGAGGACCTGGACAATACAGTGAACATTGTATGGGTGTTACACTTATTTTTTCACTTTTCTATATGCCTGTTCATCATTCAATATGTGTGACAATCATATTTTTATTTTTTTTGAAGTTGCAGGCATCAGGACACTTCACCACTAAGCATTTTAGTGTGCATATGATTAACTAAAGTTCAATATTTGCTCATGTTTTTGTTACAGTTGTATGTAAGGAAGCATGTGTTGAAAGTAACATCAATGAATTTTGACAAATGTATGCTCTGTATGCTCTTGTTAACTAATAGTCCAATGAAAATAGAGACTATTTCCCTATACCCTAAGATTCCTTATCAACTCCCAGAAGTTATTCTAACATTTCCCACTATGGCTTTCTTTTACCTCTTCTAGAGCTTTATATAAATGTAGTCATATGTATTTGTTCATTTGAATAAACATTTTTTTCATCCAAGGTAGTGTTTTGAGTTTATTAATATCAAGAATCTATTCTTTTTATTGAGCGTTATTCTATTGCAGCTATATACTAATTTTAAATTCATTCTTCTGTTGATTGATAACCTCTTGACTGTTTCCAGTATTAGTTTTTCTAAATAAAGCCTCTGTGAGTGTTCTACATAGACCTTTTCAAAAGGATGTTTTATTTCTCCAGATCGTGGGGATGTCGAATTGTTGTTAGGTGAAATCAAGATGATTCCAAGCACAAGAGAACAAAATACTGCCTTGTCCTTTGCCATCCTCGTGATTATTTTTATTCTTGAGCTCGTTGTTGCAGTCACTGTGTGGATGAACTTTCATTTCCATTTTCTCTGACTTTTGTGAGAAAAAGAAAAGGCTCTCTACACCCCTAAGGTTTTATTTGTCATCAAGGCACGGGGCCAGTACTGCTGTTAGAGCATTGCTCTAAGTCCAAATTGACTCAATGGAAGTACGACTGTGTCTCTTTTGATAACATGAAGAAAGTACATGAGAACGTGTTTCCATTCTGGTTATTAATGAGTATTATGGTTATCCTTCTCACAGAGATTAGTTTGTAATTCTGGCAGTCCACAGTACTTTAGATCGTCATCATTGATTCCATAATTCAAATGCATGAATTCTTTTTTATTCAATAAAGAGAAAATTTATTAGGTCTGGAATGTGATAAGAGTAAAGCGATTACAAAGACACATCCCCCACATGTAGAAGACCATTAGCATTATGGTGCCAAAGAGTTGCTGAAATACATAGCTTTAAAATGGACATGGGAGGGTGAACAAGACTGTTAAATAAGCATGCTTGATAACACGTCAATATAAGTTACAGATGGATCATGGAGTGGGATCAGGTCCGTGATTAGGACACAGATAACATGCAAGATAGATGATCTTACAACATTATTCCAGGTGCTACCCCAAAACACTCAGGGCATAGCTCATACCCATGCAACACCCGGTACAGTTATCTCCACATCAGAGCATACCCACCCCACCCCAGAGGGACGAACAATAGAAATATGGGTGAAAGGAGACAGGGATTGGTATGGGATATGAAAACAATGGTAATTTATAATTCACTAAGATTCATGAGGGTGGGAAGGTGGGGGAAAGAGGGGAAAAGGAGGAGCTGATTCCAAGGGCTCAAATATAAAGTAAATGTTTAGAAAATGATGATGACAACTTATGTACCAAAAAGCTTGATACAATTGACACATGGATTTTTATATGAGCTGTACGAATCCCCAATCAAATGATCTTAAACACAATAAATAAAGATGATAGGATAATAGAAAATAATGCCAGCACAGTTTCTGGCTTGTATGCTTGCACTGGCAATTGATTTTAATATAATAACAACAGCTCACTGTGGGAGTTACATAATTTTGTGTCAAATTGAAGATATGAAAGTGTAGGGGTGAAGTCTAGTTTGTCAATCCATTCACAGCCTGATGGTACCTCCTTGTGGACCGGACCTTCTCACAAAGAGGGTTCTGGAAACCTCCCTGCCCTCTCTCTGCTTTGCCTTCCTGTTGATGAGTCACTCTGAGACTGGTGGCAGCCCTAGAAATGCATCCACAGCCACTGAATTCACAAGACTCTGCATTACCGAGCTGTAATGATCCAGCATTTTGCATCATTGCTGTGGCTGCATGTGTCTGAAGAAGGGTTCATGGACTAGTATCAGACTTAGGGACTTGAATTGGACTGGGATAGGATGTTTTCCTGATTTATAATTACTTCTTGACATAAAACTGTTCTTTCTTACACACACACACACACACACACACTAAGTAAGGACTCACACAAGTAAACTGCTGAGGGAGAGTTGCTCTCTCAAGTTCAGTTGGTGTGTGTGTGTGTGTGTGTGTGTGTGTTTGAAACTAATGTACTTCTCAATGCACTCGGAAGGCAAGATTATTTACATCCCTAGTCTATGTTCAGAGGGAAGTCAACAAAGGCTTATTCCATGTGAGAACTCTACAAACAGACTTGGGGTTTTCACTCTCATCCATAGTATTATGTAGACTTGGGGCTCAGAATGCAAGAGATAATACAGTTTTCTCCTCGGATTATTGACATTATTATCAACAGTCCTTGGATCACACAGATTCCTTCAATGTTCGCTTAGCTGACACCTCACTTACATATCTGCTTTAAGATAAACTTTTCAGACTCAAAACACTTTTCATGCTAATAACCATCAACATCTTCACCACCCTTTGGTATAGCATCCCCATCTTCAGTAATTACCTCATGAGAGTAAATATAAATCAGGGAGACATTATAAGCTTACTGTTAAGTGTGAGTTCAAAATCCACCCTTACACTTATGGTTTATTTATAATCCCTGGTCCACTTTAGAGGCAGCATTATCAGCTTCTTGTGAAATAATATAAGTAACCTACCGGGGGCATTCTAATAATAGTATGAAAGCCCTCATTCCACATGCTCTTCTGAATCTGGCTTGAATGATATGAATTTCTGGAAGCTCCCTCTCTATGTACTGCTTCAATCATTTTGAATGATCTTCAGCAAAATTGTACTTGTATGTGAGACCAATGATATTGCTCTATAATTTCTATATCTGTTATTTGGAAAGGATATAAATACGAATCTCTTCCAGTCATTTGGTCAGCTAGCTGTCTTCCTAATTCCTTGGCCTTGACGTGTGTTTCCACTCAGCATGACCATGCTGAAACATTTCAACAGTATGCCATCAAGTCAATTTTTGAAGCCTCGTCTTTGGTTTATGCCTTCAGTGCAGTTTGGACTTCTTCATTCAGCACCATTGGTTTTGGATCATACATTACCTCTTGAAATGGTTGAATGTCAACAAATTCTTTTTCAGTACAGTTACTCAATGTATACCTTCCATCCTTTTTTTTATATAAATCATTTTATTAGGGGCTTATACAACTCCCATCATGATCCACACATACATCAATTGTATGAGGCCACATTTGCACACCTGTTGCCATCATCTCTCTCAAAACATCCTCCCTCCACTTAGGTCCTCAGTACCAGCTCCCCATATTTCTCTCCCCACCTCCCTCCTCCTCCCCATGAACCCTTAATAATTTACAAATTGTTATTAATTTTTCATATTGGATACTGCCCAGTGTGTCCCTTCACTCACTTTGGATCCTCAATCTGTACTTCTCCTCATTTGCAGTGATATAACTTTCAGTTCTTTGATGCCTGATATCGGATCCCTTGGGCACCGCTGCTCAACCTTTTGGCTAAGATCAAGTGTAGTACCTTCCATCATTCTTTTGTTGCTTCCTGCATTGTTAATTATTTTACTCATAGAATCTTTTCATTTGCAATTCAAGATGAATTTGTCTTCACTCTTTCAGCTTGACATGTTTTTCCTTTTTTATTTTCTCTATGTCTTTGCATATTACATATTTTACTCTGTCTTCTTAAGCTGCCTTTTGAAGTTTTCTGTTCAGTTACTTGACTTCATCACTTCTTTCTTTTGATTTAGCTTTTCTACTACTACAATCAAGTTTTAGTCTCTTCTGGCATCCACATTGATCTTTCTTTCTTGTCTTTTTAAATGACTTTTTGCTTTCTTCATATGTGATATACTTGATACCATCCCACAGCTCATCAGGCTTTTTGTGATTAGTGATCAATGCATCAAAACTAATATGTTAATGTACTGCTACAACTATTTTGAATTATCTTCAGTAAAACTTTACTTCCATATGATATTAATGAGATTGATATTTTTCTCTTTTTGTTTGGTCACTATTATTTTGTTTGCTAGGTAACTGTATGTGTTAGACAGGGTTCTCTAGAGAAACAAGCCAGGACACTTATGACTTGATAGATAGATAGATAGATAGATAGATAGATAGATAGATAGATAGATAGATAGATAGATAGAACATATAGAAATAAACAAATAATAAACAAATAATTAGTTCACAGAGCAGTACAAAGGACTCAGTTCAACTCACGTCTGTGAGATAGTTAATATACTGGCAGTCCTTCAACTCCTGAGGGCTGCTGGGTGAAAGTCAAGGAAGCAGATGACTGAATCTTCTGTAGAGCAATATTGGCAATCCAGACAGCAAGCAGCAGGGCAGGTCATCAAAGATCAGCCAGATGACAGGGTCTCACAGGCCTCAGCTCAAATGATGTATACACCAGTAGTGTGACAAAGCAGGTCTCGAAGGAACCTCAAACTGTAGTGACATGGTACATAGGTTGAGTGTCCCACAAGTAATGTAGTTTGCAAGTTGGGGCAGAGAACTAGCTAAGGCAGCCGCACACTGGTCCAATCATCAGAGAACAAGAAACAGAAAGGTGAGACTCACTGAGCCTTTTATCTCTTTTTCCTTCAATTAAACTGCAACCTTATTAATCCTGCAAGTGTTTATTGGCCAGGTTGGCAAAATAAACCTAATCATCACACTGTCTTACAGATTTCTTGGCATAAGCAAGTGAATATTTCATCAGCTGTTGAAACATTTCCATTGGTATTCCATCATTTCGTAGAGCCTTGTTTTGTTCATGCCTTCAGTGCAGTTTATACTTCTTCCTTCAATAGCATTTGTTCTTGATGACATGAATTTACAAGAAACTGTTTAATTTTTTTTTGGTTTTTTTTGGGGGGGGGGCATCACTGCCCTCTGGTGGTCGTGGGAGCTACCCAGCCTTTCTCCTGGAGAGCTGCTGCTGGATTTGAACCGCTAAGCCCATGAGCTGGAGTCCCGCACTCAACCACTACGCCACCAGGGCTCAGCCCAGAAACTATTTAATTTTTTTCAAAGGAGTTGAACCATTTTATAATCCTGCCAATAATATATGGAAGTTTCTATTACTCTACATCATTGCCAATAGTTAATACTGTCAATCTCTTTAATTTTAGAGTTCTAGCCTTTGTTCATTGTAGTAGTTTTTTTAATTATAAAATAAGAATATTCACAGCAGATATTATTTCCATTGTAAGGGGGAAATTTAGCTAATATTTATATTTATGTCTGCTTGTTTCCATAACAATTCAATTCTCTTTTTATATTAAGTTGTTGTTGTTGTTGTTTTTTGGGGGGGGGGCATCACTGCTCTTCGGTGGTGGGAGTAGGAGGCCCAGCCCCACTGCTGGAATTGAACCTCCGTCCCAGTGGGCCGCAGTCCCGCGCACAACCACTATGCCACCGGGGCTCAGCCCTTTATATTAAGTTTTAAAATCTTAACTATTCCTTTTAAATTTCTGGTTGAAAGCAGATTAATAATTTGTTGATTAAATGTGTTTAGATTCAACTTACGTGTTTAATCATTGACATTTTAGTGGAATAAACTTTTAGGATCTTCTCTGAATAACAATGAGACTTTTAAATTAATCTAAGTGATAATACCTCATTTGCTGGAGAATACAAACTATGATGTAATCTCAATCTAGTCACTACTTCATAAAATTTATTTGATCTATATAAGTATCACCAGGGGGTGACTCTCATTCACTTATTCCTTGACTAGTAAGAGTGAATCATTTGAGACTAGGGTAAAGTTACTGCTAAGTTAAGTTGCAACCAGTTTCTGAAAGAAATCCATAGATCTGAAATGAAAGGGCTCCTGAGAACGCGTCTTTTAACTCTCAAAAGTTTCAAGCCTTTTCTTGGCTTTTTCTCTGCTATCCTTACTCTAAGGATATAAAAACAATCTAAATGCACATAATAGTTCTCAAAATGCATTTTAATTCACTATAACCAAAGGGATATTATAACCCACATGGCTATTTGTCTGTCTTTGCAATGAACTTTTAGGAATCAAAGTTGATTTAGGAAATCAACTTTTAGGAACTTTTAGGAATGATTTGTACTAACAAATCATTTAGAACGCTCCAGTGGGAGTGTTAATGTAGACAAGTTCTTAGTTTATTGTACCTTGGTTTGATCTTCATTGAGCACTTCCCTCATTCTGAGATGTGACAAAGAGATGATCAATGAAATCATGGGACACTAACATAAAGGTTATCTTAACATTTCCACCACTCTTAAACTGCTGTTTTCCTGGTTTTCCCTTCAGTGCCCAGGCCCTGACTCTAGTCCTGATACTCTAAAATGGCCTGGTTTCCTTCTTTCTCTGTATTTCGCTTTTCCAAGATACTAAAGAGTTTTGTAAGAGCTTGTGCATAGGATTTAACTAGGAACTGTATAAAGAATTTAGCACCAATTAATTCTTTTAATGTAGACTGTATATTTCATAGCATCTTTTCAGTTCCATCTCATAACATTTATGAAAGGAATAATATCTCCACAGTTTCCAGAATCCCCAGAGGTAACTGAGGCATTAGAAAGATGGCCTTCAAGGAAATTTTTGATTAGGCAGTTTAGCCTTTGTTCTGGCTTGCCTTTTTCAGAAGCATTTCAAGCATTTCTTTTTTTCTCCAATTATAGCTGTAAAATAATAAATAAAATATATTGGTTTCTCAGATATAAGTTAATAAGGTAGCCATTTGTTTAAATGACATAAAATATACTCTCTCTTTGCAATTTACTTATTGTAGAAATTAGACCATTGTATCTGATTTATACTTCTGAAAATAATAATGTTCTGTGGTTGGAATGATACTGTACTTAACTACTGACTAATTGGTCCAATTGTCCAATGTACAATCCATACACTAGATTTTTTTAATACAGGCTTGTTGTTGTTTTCTTAATCTCTATATGAGCTGCCAGGGACAATACTTTGTGTATGTGAAAATAAACAGCTGCAATTAAGATGATGAATAGGAGCATAAAAAAACTGTCAGCCATAAAATATTTCCCCCTCTACCTTGTCTTTGGGATATAACATTATCTACACATTTTTATACCAAAATCAATTAACATATTATGAAGTAGTATACCAGGAACATTTTTATTATATAAATCATTAGTGGCAATTATCCATGCAGGGATTAATGAGACAGCAGGGATTGGAACACAGGTGAGGGATATTTCAAGAGGCTGAAGGTGGTTTGAGGTCGTGTGGGGCATCCCAAAACAGTAAGAGGATGACTTACAGGTGGAAGGTACCCGTAGAAGGAAAGTCTGAAATCGAATCTGGGACTTAAGCCAAACACTTTGCCTGCTTCAAAATTTAGTTTAGAGTTGGAACTATGTGACAAAAATTTGAAAGTAATGCAGTCTTTTAATATTCAGAAAAAAACAAATATTGCGATCTAGCTCTTTTGAGGTGCTTCTTTTGATCTTACATAAGAAAAATGATTGTGCAGACATCACTGATAATGAGACAATTTTTCTCTTTTAATGTTATATAAGACATACTGCTAGATAAATTCTTGCTCACCTACTAAATAAATACAGAAACTGGAAAATAATTCTCATTTTAAAGTGCAGTGTAAATGCAAATTTTTACTGTGATTCCAGAACCTAAATAAAAATGAAGCCTCCATCTTTCTTCTGATCATTCATTGCCACTTGCCCACTTTAAAAAGGAATCAAGTGCAAAGGCTGCATTCTAGAATCAAATTTCATTGCATTTTAATGAATGTGATTAGAAATCATGATCCAACAGGATATTTGACAGAATTCACTCTTAAACACTTCCATTTCTAAATAAATTCTAGGCTTTCTCTGTTTATATTCTTTGCTTTAGTCACATCATGCTACTTTAGGCACATGTGGAGTGTTATTTTAATCAACAACGAATCTATCTATTCGACAGAAAAGTAAAATCAATCACTCCATGTTTTAGAATATTCACATTACATGTAACTTGTTACAGTTGTTAGAAAAAGGACCAAAGGCTTTAGGAAAAAATTAGGACATAAGTTTGCTTTTTATTGGTTTATATTGTTAATCATAATTATTAGAATGCAATTCTCTGATGCTCACCTTCCTGACCCAATTGCTGAAGACAAAATGGGTGCATAAGCAAATGTGATTAAGACAACTGATGGCACCCAGCTATTAAAAGATATAGCATCTGGGTCTTAAAGGCTTGAGTATAAACAAGTGGCCATTAGCAGGAAGGCAGCAAAGCCCACATGGAAGAAGCACACCATCTTGTGTGATCTGATCATGAGGTGTGATGGGATCAGGTATCAGACAGCAAAAGACCCCAAACAAACAATTATATGGATGCAGATGAGGGGTGTCAAAGCAGAGACCAAAACCCATCTGGAGACAATTGGACATCCCTTCATAGAAGGGTCACAAGGAAGGGACGAGCCAGCCAGATGCAGTATAGCATTAACAAAACCCACAACATACCTCTAGTTCTTTAATGCTTCCTCTTCACTCCCACGATAATGACCCTAGTTATGCCTAACAAATCTAGATAAGCATATATACACTGGTACAGATAAGAGCTCTCGACACTTGAAATCCAGGACAGATAAACCCCTAGAGGAACAAAAATGAGAGTAGAGATACCATGAGGGAGAAGGTGGGCAAGATGGGTAAGAAAGGGGGAACATCACAAAGATTGATATATAAACGCCCCACCCCACAGGGACGATGAACAACAGAAATGTGAGTAAAGGAAGACAGCAGATGGTGTAAGATATGAAAATAATAATCTAGAATTTATCAAGGGTTCGTAAGGATGGTAGGGTGGGCGAGGGAAGGAAAAAAGAGGGGCCGATACCAGGGACTCAAGTAGAAAGAAATGCTTTGAAAATGATAATGCAACATATATACAAATGTGCTTGATACAATTGATGTATGGATTGTTATAAGAAGTGTAAGAGGCCCCAATGAGATGATTTATTTTAAAAAGAATGTGATTATTTTTCTTTTTCCATTTTTTAGTTAAAACATCTGACCTTATATAAATTAATCATAACAAGCAAAAAAAGGAATAGTCTTTAGATGGAGACACTCAGGGGGGAAAATCTCTTAAAAAGTTGATTTTGTAACTTTACTTTATATTTATATTATGCCAGAGGGCCTCAATATTAAAACACCATCTTATAGCTAACAATTGAATAACTCCTTTTAGTTCCTTTCATGTCTTCTTATAGACTCTTCTGCTTAAAATGTATTTTGAAGGTTTATCCTGCCAAGTCAAAACTATCTGGTGTTTTTTTGTTGTTGCTGTTTTGCTTTTGTTGTTGTTGTTGTTTTGCTCCCACGACTGCCCTCTGGTGGTTGTGGGAGCTATCTGGTGTTTGGGATTACATTTGTTATTTTTAAAGTTTTTAAAGAGAAAAATTAAATAAGTCTGTTCCTGAAGGGGGAAATCTTATGAACTGCTGGCTAGAAGGACATTTCTGTAAGAAATATGACATTGTTCATTGGAAGGACACTTCTGTAAGAGATATGACATTGTTTATTGGAAGGACACTTCTGTAAGAAATAGGACATTGGTCGTGATTTGAAAGATGGAAATTTTATGTTTTAGACACAAGGCTTTTGGGAATCTTCACGGAACTCTCTCCTTCCTTGGAGGAGACGACTGGCTGATGAGTGAAATTTGAGCATGTTCACAGCTTGTCTCCTCTTGTTGCAGCCCAGAAGATGGTGAGATCCATCCAGAAATCTGTCGACTTTATATCCAGCTGCAGTGCTGCTTAGAAATGTACACAACAGAGATGCTGAAATCCATATGTCTTCTGGGATCTCTTCAGTTACACCGAAAAGGTATTCCTGTTTAATGTGTTGCTTAAGCACAGAAGAAAGTTAAATAAAAACTAAACTTTGGAAGAGTGCCTGTAAGTGTTCAAGAAGTCTTTGATGTATGTATGTATGAATTAGTAAGTGGAGTCCAAGTCATGATGAAGTGCTTAAGAACACTGATCATTTGGATCAGAAATCATAATGGAAACAGTTCGCACATTTATTATTGTACCACCTGTGAACATGGGTTTGGTTAGAAAGAGGAAAATGTAAAATTATCTTGTTGGGATAAGAAATGATATTCAAGAATGCTATGAATTCCCAAAAGGGATTCATTTACAGTGCAACAAATTATATCTTTTGTGTCCTAAAGACATAAAAAGAACTCAGTAAAAATTAGAGAGGTATATTAATAATACCTCATAATAATAATAAGAAGAAGAAGAAAACCTCATTCAAATTAGCTAAAACTATAAAGGAAACATTGACAAATTGACTTTGTACCAGTCATTACATCTACACATCATACCTTCAGAAAGAGAGCATCTCTCTTCTCAGCTGTGAAGCAAAGTGCAAAGCTTCATTCTGATTGTACCTAGGTAGCTTAGTACCACTGAATAGGACGTTATAGCCAGATGGGTAGAATTACTCTGATTGGCTTGCAAATCAAGGCACATTTCTGAAGACTGGGGTAGACGCAACACTGCACATTAAGTTACTATTACATCATGGTACATTATGGGTGAGAATAAAGAAAAGGGATTTTGCTATTTTCATTGTTGGGTGTTTAAGCCAGCCCACCACCAGGGATTGTAATTTCCCCATGTATGACATGTATTTCTTTTCCGTGTTGCTTCCTAGAGTCTAACCTTACAAGTTCTCCCATCTTGATTTCTTCTATTAATCCAAGAGTAAGTTTGGTAATGTTAGCTCCTAACATTCCTAGTTTGTGATCAGAAAATTGGAACCTTAGACACGCTCATGGCAGTCAAATAGGTTGCCTTAGGCAAGTGTCTATCTGTCTCTTTCCTTAATACATGCACTCACTCTTTACCATTCATTTATAAGCACATATACAAAGTAATAATCTATAATTTTTACTATATTTTAATAGACTGGATAGAAATAATATTTTCCTCAAATCAAGCTCTACCAACAGTATGTCACCATATTGTCATTGAAATCAGTTTGCTTAATGCCAGTGACACAATCATGCGCTTCATGTCCTTGATTTTCCACCTAGTATTCTTATACCATCAACTTCCACATTTTGTCTTTTTATAATTGGTTTCAAAAGAAGTTTGGAAAACTTTATTTGGCATCTCTCTGAATAAAATCAGAGATTCTCCCATTCCTTTTATTTTCTTAACATGTCCAGCTTTGAACAACCAAATGAACAAACTGTATCATCTTTTAACTGATTAACTCATTTAATCTTCATCACCTTTTGTCTTTAGTATCAGTCTCTGTTCTCGAACCTTCCTGCATTTTCTTTAAAAGATAATTAATATTCTCCCTTCCTATTCTAACACTGTATGTACAACTATAAAAGGAACAGACCCAACAGCATCTTTGATTTCTGTCCCATGTAGGAGTAAGTCTCAACTTGGATTTCTATTGTATTTTTCTAAAATCATTATTCATGAGAGTGTCCGCTTTTAGAAGCCTGCTTCAAAATTAACTCCAGGGCTGGGTCTACCTGCAGACCCCTTGATTCTCTGTAGGACTTACTGAATCAGAATCTCTGGGAGGCACTCCAGGTAATTGTGCAGCACAAGGAAGATGGAGAACTGCTCCTCTACACTTGGAAACAAACAAATCAAAAACCCAAATATGACCCCTTCCACCAGTGAGTGAAATGAAAAACTCTAACTGCCTGCCGTGGCAATCTCCATCACCGTTGCTCTCTCCTGAAGAGTCTACTTATGACATAGTTCCTGCTTTCTTCACACTCTTCTAAAATATCTGAAGCAAATACAAAATCGGGATTGTGGTTCGGTGTGCCATCGAGTGGGTTCCAGTTCAGAGCAACCAAATAGAATAGAGTGGAGCTGCCCCCGTATGATTCCCTAGCTTGTCATCTTTCCTGGAACAGATTGGCGTGATCTTTCATGCCGCATCTCCTTTTCCTTGAATGCTTGACATAGACCGTTGGAAGAAGGCAGGGAGACTCACCCTCTCATCCCTGAATGAGCTGTGTCAGCACCACCTGAGATCATCTTAGAGATGCAAAACACGTTTATCCTTCCATAGACCAACTAAAGCCTACAGACATACCGAGTCTAAAGTTACTCTCGTTGCAAAGGGTGAGCAAGGGAGTCGCTATCTGCATAGTCCTTTAAATGAATATATGTGCTATTTTCTCATCATCAGCTCTAGCCAACAGCAGCTATACCATATCATTCACTCCTGGCAAGCCTCTTGGGTTTGCAAAACCCCTGTCCAAGAATGACTAGAGTCTGTTCACCTTGAGTGTGCACCACTAGAGTAAAGACCATATGAAAGAGACTTTCTTATTAGTGAGAAATTCTCAAACTTGGAATAAAGAAAATGGTGATGTTTAGGGATAATTGAAAATAGAGGAGTCACTAGCAGTAGGCAGCCAGAAAAATGTCATTAAGCCAAAGAAATAAAGCACTAAGACACAGGTACATGAAAATATATGCTAAGTATCTTATTTGTGTTCTTGGATAGTTTCATAATGTCAAATGAAACATTAGGTCTTGGAAGAGTGGTGTTCCATTAAATAAGTCATTTTTAATTTCCTTAATCCTATCACTTCATTACACTTTTTTTCTATTTCTTTATTCCCTCCACTGATTTCTCCATTACACCTAAGGGATCAACTCTATAATTACTGCTTTGAATTCCTGGCATGCTTGTACTGCTTGCACTAATTTATCTTCCTACTATGAAGATAACACAAAAAATATAAGTGGGTGTCATTGTTTCTCTTCTTTCTTTCTTTGTGACAATTGGAAACTATAAAACACCCTTCTGTGTCCAGGAGCCTCCTTCTAATACACAATGAGTATCTACTACTGACACCCAGGGTAGTTGGTTGTGTTTGAAAGAATAGGGATGCTTGGCACTAGTGATGTGATCTTCTGGAAATCAGTTGATTTCCATAGCATGGAAATGGGACACACCATAGCACAAGAGTATTAGTTAAAATTCAGAGATGTGGCATATACATTGCTCTTGAAATTAAGAGCTTCTGCCCATAGAGGTGAACAGAAAGAAATCAGCAAATCTGAGAAACCATATGACAATATTGAAGTAAAAGTCAAATGACACCTGGCTTCAAAAACCAGGAATTGTCAAGGCATGGCAAAAAAAGAATACAATTTATTAAGAGGTCGAATCAAAATTTAGTTTATTGAAAAATTTGCATGACTCTAAACAAATAATGGGGTACAATATAAATGTACATAGCTCAAAATTTTAGATCAGGAAGTGGAGGTAGTAAAAGTTGAAGCATTCCCTAAGATAGTTCATATTCATATGTGTGTATACAATCTATAGTATACGATATATTGTATACAGACAAATACATATGCAGCTAAGTCAAAGGCATTACTGCAAAATCTTGAACCATGCAAAACTTTTTTGTTGTTTTTAGTGGGGCAGCATTCCTGTAAACCTGTCAGTTGGGAAATCACTTTGAATTTCATGAAAAATTTAATATTAGCCCAAAATTCAAAACTTTTAAATGTATGGCACACACAAATATATATGTGTGTATATCTTTTTTACTTGAAGGCACTTTAATAGGATGAAGACAAGTGTGTGACTTAGAAAACTTGTCTGCAGCCACCATCCATTAGTTGAAGAGACATGTTTGAACACACTTCATTTAGAATCAACCCATACATGTATAAACTGGAACCCTAGAAATAATACAATTTTACTTAGTTGTCTATGTGGATACATGCATATAAATTTTTTAAGTAACCTGTTAGCAGAAAGGACTATCTATTCACTACAAAGAAGACTTTCTGCCAAGAACTAAGAAGTCAACCTATTATTGAAAAATAATATACTCTCTCTAGTGATAGCTGGTGTGGGATGGAAGTGAGGAGAGGGCCCTTCTGAGATAACCTCCTCAACAAGTCTCTTCCTATAAGAAATTCAGTAGTCTCAAAGATTCTGGGAAACGGTGACTCCCATTTTAGTTGGCAAAACTTGAACTCTCTTTCTGCTTCAAAGGAGTTTATGCTTCTTAAAATTCTATGATAAACCAATTTTGAAGTAGTCTTTAGGAAGGCTCATGAAGTCTCTCTTCTTGTGAGTACTAAATGTTGACCATTTTCCTCCTTGTTAGCATTTTTTTTTACATCAAGAAAAGGGAAGAATTAGAACTGTGTCACTAGATTTGTTTCTCTCTATGAGAGCCACTGGATTCATTGGGGGGGGTGGAGTTACATACTAAAACTAAATTATTTCATAACTCCTTGTGTGTTTTATTTTCATGTCAATCCTCTTTTCTGGTTGCCACTGGCAGTCCAGGAAGGGTTTGTATATCACATTTATTTTTACTCTTGTATTGGATAGTCATGACATTGTTTGCTCTCTGAAGAGCAAGGTCACTATAAATGTTAAAAGTATGATTTATTTCTGGGGAGGGAAACAAGCCTCAAATAATTTTAAAGCTCCTTCAGAGAACTTGAAATGAATATTGCAGATATTTCTTCTCTTCCACTTAAGTGAATGGGAAGTAGCCTGTGTCTTTAACCCTATCAGCAGTGGATGCTCCTGTTTGGTCTGGCTGGTATGATCTACTTGGAAATCTTTTTTTGCTTTGCAAGATTATGCTGCTGCCAAAGAAATGAAGAAAACTGAAACTAAAATGATTTTCTTTTTTCATGGACAACAAAGTTGAAGTAAATTACAGTGATATAATGTAAATCCACATTTAATCAAGGCTATTGGGCTATACTAGGAAGAGTGGCTCTTGAAAACACTGTTTTCAAGACAGGTGGGAATAAGTTGAGTCATTTTGTAGATTCTTACACTTTAAGTTGTAGATTGAAGTATTATTTGACAAGGTCTAATCTCTTTATTTGTAGTGGAAAATAGCTGTTCTTACTTCACCATCAGGTAGGAGATCTTTTCCCATTACAGACTCCATGTATCAAAATGACCACTAATGCCTGTTTGATGTCATCAGATGAAACAAGATTGCAGGTTTCATTCATTGGCTTGGCAGAAAGCTGAGCCTCATAACTAAGGGAACTAAACGACAATGCCATTCAGAACACGACTTTCCTCGCCCTCATTCCTTACACCCATTCACTAAGTTATGAAAACATTCCCACCTAAGAGGAACAGATGGCAGAGTGCTCCACTTTAGTGTTCCCTTCACTTAGGAACACACTCTTCCTTTGTTCTGTGCTCAGCTTGGTCTATCAGAGTGGGCCTCCCTGCTTCTGCGCTGCCTCTCTACTATGTCGTTGGCTTTAGGTGCCAGAGAGTCAGTCCCAGCCCACAGTGACCCAATGCACAACAGAATGAGACCCAGCTCTGTCTTGCACCCTCCTCACAAGTGTTCCCATGTGTGTTAGACTTGGTTGGCTAGAAGAACAACTCCAGGGTTCTCATATATATGTAAGAGAGAGCTTTCTATCAAGAAGTAATTATATCTCAGGCAAACATGGCAGCCCAGTCCCTATCAAGTTCATATGTCCTATACTACCCCATAAGTCCAATATTAGTCCATAAATCCCTCTTCAGACTCATTCAGCCACTTTCAATGATGCAGAATGTTGGAAGCGCACAGGCCAGTGGGTGCAAAGTCTTATAGATCCAATGGTGGCGGGTGCATCTCCAGAGTTCTGGCTCTCTTCTGCATGATTCAAAGTGGCTCATCAACCGGAAGTTGAAGCAGAGAGAGGGGCGAGGTTCCTTGGACGTGCCTTATGAGAAGACCACTCCCACAGGAAGTAGCATCAGACTGCGTGACCCAACGGACAGACTAGACTCTACCGCTACACTCTTTCTCAAGTGGACACGAGATTATGCAACTAACACACCATGTTTGCTCCTACTGTTGCAACCGTGCAACCACGGTGTCAGTCCATCTCCTTGAGGGCCTTGCTTTTTTGTACTGGACCACTATTTTACTAAAAGTGATGTTCTTCTTCAGGGACTGGCCTCTCCTAAGACCATGTCCAAAATACGTAAGGCAAAATCTCACCACCATTGCTCTATGAAGCACTCTGGCCATATTTCTTCCAAGACGGATCAGTTTGTGCTTTTAGCAGCACATAGTACTTTCAATATTCTTCTCCAGCACCACCATTGAAATACATCGGCTCTTCTTCAGTCCTCTTTATTCAATGCCCCACTTCTACCATTGAAAATCCCATTGAAAAACCATTGAAAATCCCATGACTTGGGTCAGGAGAAATAAAATGTTTTGAAACTGATGGGGGCAGCAATTGTCCTATTATGCTTGATATAATTGAATGAGGGATTGTTATAATATCGACAAGAGCTCCCAGTAAGATGATTTTTTAAACATGTCCACATCGGCTCACTAATGCCAAGGATATCAATTTGCATGTGTTCCATTTCACCTTTGACGACTTCCAATTTTTGAAGATTCATACCTCACACATTCAAAGTTTTGATCATTAGCAGATTTTTGCAACTGTTTCTCTTTACCTTGAGTAGGGTCCCCTCACCAAATAAAGTTCCCAAAGTCTCACCTCCCACAGAATTTACCCAACCCTGATTCTCAGGGTCGAATCCACTCTGAGAAATTAGCTTCACCTCAGTCACATTTTGAGTTTGCTTTGACCCTCTAGCAGTATCTCAGGTAATGTTCTCTTCAATTCATTAGGCCTTCAGTTTCTTACAGTGTTTCAAACCTATGCATAAACTTTTCGGCCACTCCTTCCTCCAAAGTGGAGAGATGAATCCTACTTCCCTGTTCTAAACCTGGAATCTTCACTGAAACGTTTACATTTTCAGTGACTCTACAGGCATTTGAAATATCTGTACATATCTTCTGACATCATAGCCACACACAAGCCCCCATAGTCTGTCAAACTGACAGACAAGTAGTGCACTGACAGGCAACCTGTAGCAAAATTATTCAAAGGCATTTGAGAAGATTCCCTCCCCCTTACGCCCTAATATAAGATGGGCTTATCCTGAATTGCTCTGATATTACCATGATAAAATTATGCAGATGAAATGCAACTGTAAAAGAGGAAAGAATAGAAAAATGTTGAGCCAAAGTTGAAAATCTTAATTCAAAATCTGCTGGGAGCTGAGAGCTCAAGATGGCCTAATGAGATATTAATGAACCACTATCCAGCAAAGTACAGGATCCACCAAAGACAAAGACTAGAATGAGACAGCAAAGTCTCCCATGTATCCAGCATCTTACTCAGAAATAAATGGAAATGACCCACACCATTAAGAGAAACAAGCAACATAAAGACAGAAATTGGATATAGACAAAATAAAGACTTTCTTTTCAGTTGTTTTAATGAGGCAAATGATATTAAAATAGAGTGATGGGTTAGAAGACCTGGAGGCTATTGAATTTGAAAGCAGACTGCGGTTCAAATTCTGAGTGGTTGTTGGATGTCATTGAGTCAGTTGCAAGTCACAGCAACCGTATGCACAATAGAACCAACCTCCGCCCAGTCCCGTGCCGTGCTCACAGTGGTGCTTGAACCCTTTGTTGCAGCCTGTCTGTCAATCCAGTTTGTCTAGGGTCTTCCTCTTTGTCCCTGCCCCTCCACTTTACTGAGCATGATGGCCTTCTCCGGGGACCGGGCTCCCTTGGCAATATGTCTGAAGTGCGTACAATGAAATCTCACCATCTTTGCTGATGAGGTGCATTCTGGCTGCGCTTCCTCCCAGACAGATGTATTTTTTCTTTTGTAAGTTCATGGTACTTGAATATCCTTTGCCAGGACGATAATTAAAAGGCATAGATTCTTCTTCAGTCTCTCCTATTTAATGCCCAACTTTCACATGCATATGAAGCAATTAAAAATATCTTGGCTTGAGCCAAAGGCACGTTAGTCTGAAAATTAGCATCCTTGCTTTTCAGTATGGAGAAGAAGTCTTGTTCAATATACCTAATGCGATGCATCGTTTGGTCTCTTGACTGCAGCTCCTGTGAGTATTGATTATGTATTCAAGATGAAATCCTGACAACCTCGATCTTTCCTCAGTTTATCATGAGATTATCCATTGGTCCACTTGTGAGGATTTTGTTCTTCTTTCCATTACATCCACACTGAAGGCTGCTGTCCTTGATCTTTTTCAGCAAGTGCTCCACAGCAAGCAACGCCATTTCATCTGCATGTCATAGGTTTGTTAATAAGCCTTCCCCCAATCCTGATATTGCACTGTTCTTTAGATGATCTAGCTTTTCGGATTATTTGCTTACAAGTTCTACATAGGATTGTATATTCATTCTTTAACAAATATTCATAAAACATATCATTCAAGGGGCATTCAAAAAGCTTGTGGTAAATGCAATTGAAAAGATCATAAATTTTTTTACAAGCTTTTTGAAGCTCTCATGTGTATGTCAGATATTGTTCTAGATCCTGGTGGACCAAAGTGAAGATTAACAAGGTTTCTGTCCTGGAAAATATATTCAAGTGTGGTATATATGTATAGATACATATACATATATGTAATGTAACTGAGAGGAATTACTGAAAGTCAAATGAAGGCAGAACATGATAGTGGGAAAAGAGGAAAGTTAAAGGAGATAGAGGAAAGAACTAGGAGGCAAAAGACATTTATAGAGCTCTAAATACAGGCATGTATGTAAATATATTTATATATAAAGATGGGAAAATAGATCTATGGACATATATTTATAGGTTTAGTATTAAGGAGGCAGATGAACATTGGGTCTCTACTCAAGTCCTCCCTCAATATAAGAACACTTTGTTCAAATAATCCAGCATTCTGAGATTCTCACCTTCCCAACATGATCACCGATGACAAATGTGTGCATAAGCAGATGTGGTAAAGAAAGCTGATGGAGCCCAGCTATCAAAAGATATAGCATCTGGGGTTTTAAAGACATGAAGATAAAAATGTGGCCATCTAGCTGAGATGCAACAAAGCGCACACAGAAGAAGCATAGCAGCCTGGGTGATCTGATCATGGGTGTGATGAGATCAAGTATCAGGTATCAAAGACCAGAACAAAAAATCGTGTCAATATGAATTGGTTGGGGGAAGGGGGGGGAAGTGCACACTAGAATCCCAAAGCCAATCTGTATGTACTTGGACATCCCCTTACGGAAAGGCTGCTGGGAGAAGATGGACCAATCAGGGTGCAGTATAGCACCGATGAAACATACAGTTTTCCTCCTGTTCTTTAATGCTTCCTCCCCCCGCCCACTATCATGACCCTAATAGTCCCTTACAAATCTGGCTAGACCAGAGCATGTACATGGGTACAGATAAGAGCTGGAAACACAAGGAATACAATACCTGTAATATTGAGAGTATCCATACCAGGAGGGACAGGAGAAGATGAGGAGAGAAAGGAAAACCCCATCACAATGACCGATCGATTACCCACTCCCAGGAGGATAGACAATAAATAAGGGAGTAAAGGGAAACATTTAACAGTGTAAGACATGAAAAAATAATAACAATTTATAAGTTATCAAGGGTTCATGAGGGAAGGAGATAGACGGAGGGCAAAAACTAGAAGCTGATACCAAGGACTCAGTGGTAAGAAAATGTTTTGAAAATGATGACGGCAACAAATGTACAAGTGTGCTTGACTCAATGGATGCATGTATGGATTGTGATCAGAGTTGTAGGAACCTCCAATAAAATGATTTATAAAAATAGTAATATAAAATATATATGGGAAATAACAAATATGCAAATATTCTAAAATCTAAGATAATAATTAGCACAATATAGACAATTAGGGAATAATGTATACTATAAAAGAAAGTTCCTGAGTGACTATTGGAGTGGATAAAGCTCTCTGAGGAAATAACATTTAATCCATGACTTGAAAAATAAAGAGGAAACAAGTTTAAAGATATTTATACCAGAATAAGCATGTACTTTTGTAAAATAAAAACATAACTTCTGGAACTCAAGGGTAATCTAAAGTGACCTATTTTTCAATCTCCAACCCTCAGTATATGCGCAGTCAATGAGCCAGTGGTTGAGTCACTTCTAACTCATGGGATCCCAGGCCAGTTGTGTTGGAACAGCACGACGTGCCATAAGGTTTTATTTTGTTGTTTTTTTTAAATCATTTTTGAGGGGCTTGTCCATCACTTATTACAATACATTCATACATAAACTGTGCTAAGCACCATCGCACGGCTGCTGCATTAGTTGGCTTTCAGACGTGTATCACCAGACCTTTCCTCCAAGGAGACTGAGGGAATTCTAACTGCTCTTGAACATGCTAACCATGTGTGCCACCGAGGGACTGCAAAGAGTAAGGTGTTGGTATTGCTGGGTGCTGTCAAGTTGATTCCGACTCACAGCAAGCGCACATGCAACCAAACAAAGCGCGACCTCGTCATTGTTGCTCCATTGAAGCCCATTGTTTCCGCCACAATAACGGTCCATTTACTCAGGGTCTTCCTACTTTACCCAGCATGTCATCCTTTTCCAGGGACTCATCTCTTCCTATAACATGTTTAAAATGCATAAGACAGTCAAATCATCCTTGCTTTGAAGGAGGTACTTCTCCCAAAACAAAGATTTGCTCTTCTGGCAGCCCATAATACTTTCGGTATTCTTCTCCAGCGCCAAAATTCAAATGGATCAATTCTTCTTTGGTCTTCTTTATTCAACGCCCACCTTTCACGTGCCTTGGAGGCAGCTGAATATCTCAAGGCTTGGGTCAGGTGCTTCCTAGTCTGCAATGTCACATCTTTGCTACTTAGCATGTTAAAGAGGTCTTGTACAGCAGATTTCTCCAATGCTATACTTTGTTTGATATCTTGACTAATGCTTTCATGAGTATTGGTGGTGGATACAAGCAAGGTGAAATCCTTGAGAACCTCAATTTCCTTGGTTTATTGTGATCTTTCTTATTGGTCCAGTTTTGAAGATTTTGCTTTTCTTTACATTGAGTTGCAACCCATAGTGAAGGCTGCAATCCTTGATCTTCCTCAGCAAATGCTTCAAGCCCTCCTCACTTTCAGCAAGCAAGGTTGTGCCATCTGTATATCACAGATTGTTAATAAGCCTTTCTCCAATCCTGATGCCCCATTCTTTTTCAATGTTGTCTAATTTCTCTGTTGAACATACAGATTGAATAAGTATGGTAAAAGGATACAACCTTGGTGCGTATCTTTCCAGATTGAAACCCTTCTAGTATTCCCTTATTCTGGTCTACCAACTGCCTCTGGGTTCATGTACAAGTTCTGCATGAACAAAAGGAAGTGTTCTTGAAGTCTCTGCCTTCTCAAAACTATCCATAGTTTACTATGAACCACATAGTCAACTGCTGTAGCATAGTCAATAAAGCACAAATAAATATATTTCTGATATTCTGTGCTTTTAGCCAAGGTTCATCTAATGTCAGTAAAAATATGTTTCATTCCTCTTCTGAATCCAGTTTGAATTTCTGGTAGCTTCCTGTCAATATAGTGCTGCAACCCCAAACAGCTGCTAATTTATCTTTTGCAAAAGTTTATTTGCATGTGATATTAAAAAGGCTCCATAGTTTCAGGAGTCTGTTGGGTTCGCTTTCTGCTGGCATTGAAATCTCAATGACATGCAAGTCACCATAATGTGTGTGACAAACTGACAGGCAAGTGAAGATATATATCATTTAAATGCATAACAATAATAGTATACAAGTCTGGGGGCAGCTAAAAGAAATTTAGAAAGATATCGGGTTCTTTTATTGTTTATGAAGATACAGATTAATTTTACATACTAATAAATCAAATGTATGTATTAGTTGTTCTAGTAAAAAATATTTAAAAGATAAGAAAAAGTCCTAACATCCACAAGAGGAGCAGCAAAATGAAATAATAAAAGCAACAGAAATATGCAATTAAAAAAAGAAACAAGAATGACAAATAAAAAGCATGATCTCAGCAACCTAAAAAGTGACAAAAAGAAGACAACAGAACTAAAACCCCTGCATCTGGGATGTTACCCCCTACAGTGAGTAGGACACCATATGTGTCACCACTGGTCAAAGTTGATGTCAGTTAAAGAATAGAGTAATAGAAGTAATCATAACTTTTATATATTCTGTATCTTCTTCTTGTCCAGTGCTTATACATGCTGTCTTGTTTTTTCTCAAGTATTATTTCCCTCGCTTACAGATGTAGAAACTGATTTCCATAAAGATAACTTGTCCATGGCCTCATAGCATTTGTTCTCAATATAGAGTTTGTTGTGGTTATTCCACTAAACCAGCTAAAACTCCTCTGTGCTACTTGGAGAAGAAAAAGAGAACTTACTAAATGGGGAGATGAAGAGTAGTATCCCAAACTGAAAGAAAGAACCTCACTGCCATCAAGTAAATTCTGACTCATAGCTACCATATAGGGCAAAGGAAACTGCCACTGTGGGTCCAAGACTTTAAAACTTTACAGGAGCAGAGAGGCTCAGCGTTCTCCCCGGCACAGCTAGTGGATTCAATCCACTAACCTGGAGATGAGCAGCTCAACCTGTAGCCCACTGCACAAACCACCAAGTGTCCTTTGTAGAATTATAATTGCCTGGATTTTATTCACAGATTTGACTTATTTAGTGGTTACTTGAGCATGTCTAACACATGCCATGTTTAGTAGCTAAAGTCCTGTGTGTATTTAATTTCTTATCGAAATAAAAGTAAGTTTAAAAATTAATTTTAATAAAAGAGAGGAGGTTAATTCATGGGTCATTTCACATCGTATAAATTATTTAAATTGAGGAAAGAAGTTTAAGGAATCCCTGTATATAATTAGAAAGTAGAGACAGTTTCTCTGGAAACAGATAATGATGACTGCCACGTAATAGGGCGCACATGGTGTCACTGAGTTCACGTGTAGAAATGGTTGAGCTAGCAAATGTTTTGTTATGTAGATTTCATGGTTTAAAAAAGATGTGGCAATCATGGGATACTAAGGAAGAATAATTTTGCCATCATACCTATTATGGAGTCTTAGCATTTTCATTCCCTGGATTTTAATGGTAAATCAGTGGCCCTAATACCTAGTGTTATTCAGGGAGGTCTGCTGAGTTGGGCCAACTCGACAATAGCGATCCAACAACATCTCCACCATGGAAAAGTCAGAATTATCTAATGATGCAACAAATAAACCTGTTAGGTAACAAGTGCAGCCAGCATGTTCCTTACATGTCAGGAAGACAAGGCTTCCTCACATACTTTGAATATGTTGTCAAGACAGACCAATTTCTGCAGAACAACATCATGATCATTTAAGTGAAGGGGCATGAATAAAAGAGGAAAGCCCTCAGCAAGATGAATTGGCACCATGGCAGCAACAATGGGCTCACGCATAACAACAATTGTGACGATGGCACGGAACTGAGTAGTGTTTTGTTCTGTTGGACGTAGGATCACAGTGGGCCAGAACCAGCTTTAAATTGATGGCACCCAGCAACAAAAGGAATGCAAGAAATACATCTCATAAATTGGACTGTCCCATTTTTTTTTGTGGCCTCACTGCCCTCTGATGGGAGTAGGTGGCCCAGCCTTGCTCCTGGAGAACTGCTGCTGGATTTGAACTGCCAACCATTTGGGTTGCAGTCCCGCACACAACCACTATGCCACCAGGGCACAGCCCAGACTGTCCCATTTTAAGGTCTGGAAATAGAGCCAACAAAGTCTATACCGGCCTCTCTTTCCTATGTAGTTTCCATTGTCTGCCCTTCTCTTGTGCTCCAAGGGTGGCTCGTGCTTTCCATCTCTCACACAGCTACATGCTGGACCAATGTGTCTGCGACTCTGGGGTCCTGACAGAGCTTGGGAGAGTAGGAGGGTGCCTCCTCTATCTATTCTATTTAGGAAAAAGTTTGATTTTAGTGCTTGGGTCAGAATTGAGTTCTGTGTATGGCACAACTTTAACTTTTTTTTATGTGCTTGCACTAAAGATGGTTATAATAGAGATGAATTTTTTTGAGGTGATTTTTAGCACATTAGCTACCACCAATGTCACTTATTTCCAATTAAATCATGTTCATTTTAGAAACACAATAGAATCAAAGTAGATTCTTTCACAAATGGGAAGTATTTCCCAGTCCTGTTCATCGTACATCGGATTTAGAAGCACCTACCAGCTAAGGAATGCACAAGATTGAGAATAATTCATTCAGATAGGCTTCTGTGTCCCTATTGTAGATCATGACCATTCGGCCATTCACATTCAGTCAGTATGAAAACTGACCTGAAAGCCAGTCCTGCCATCATGCTATAAAAATAATGTGTATGGAATTTAAAAGGCATAGAAAACTTGCCTCCGGCATCAAAGAAATGATAATAGAATATATTAATAGCTCTGGGGGTTTTTTTGGTTGGTTGGTTGTCTTTTGATTCCTGGGCAAAGTGACTTAAATGCACACATTGACTTGGCTTCTAGAGGCCAAACTAGAAGCTTCCAAGGAGACTTTGTTTATGTAAGTCCCTCCCAATCTTACAATGCTGAAGATAAATAAAAAGAAAGAAGGCAGACAAGGAGAAATGAGGACCAAAATAGAGTGAGAAGTAAAAATAGAGGAGCGATAAGTGAAACAGAGCAGGGAAGATGAATCCAGAGTGGAGGATGATAAAAAATATCCAGTCCAATCCTCTGTGCCAGTGCTAAGGCTTCGAAGGCAGAGGGTGCTTTGTTATGCCCCTGAGGTAGTCCATAATCAGAGATGTTTAGCTTCTTCAAATGACCAGCCATTTCTCATGAATATAAGAATAGCCAGCCTTCCATCTGGTATGTGCTTCATGGGTGGTTTCCCTTAACTTTTCTTCAAACATGCCTATTATATTTAGTCTGTAAACAGAGTAAAAATACATGAAAATCCCCAAGGAGATGAATGCAAAAAGTTTTCCAAGACCCTAAGGAAAGTGGCCAACTTTTTGATGTCCTACTTCTCAACAGTGTTGAAGCCAGCTTAGAGTGATTTCAAGGTGCTCTGAAGGTGCGATTTCTCCTTCACCTTCTTTCCAAGCAAATATTTGTTCACTGATGCCTGAAATTGATTTTTCAGGGGACAGAATTCTTCATTTCATAATAAGAGTGGTTTTAAATGAACATTAGTTCTCATGGGTGAAGCAGAACATTGACTTGAAGTCACCATTTGAAGGGACGCTGAATCTTTTTCTTCAAACAAGGCAGCAAGCCCTCTGATATTGCAGGACTGGTGTCCACTCTGAGGACAACTAATCAGATGGGAGAAATAACGGATGAAACCGCGAATTGATCCTTGCCATGGTTATGGAGGATTCATCTGCTGACTCCCTAATGTCGCTTAGAAAAACATTTTCGTATTCACTGTGCTAACTTCTCAGCCTCATCTCTTACCAATAGCCCCCACCTCACCCTCCGCCCATACTCTACCCAGCAACACACAGTATCATGGACTACTTTAAAGAAACTGAACATTAAAAAAAAAAAAAGGAACCTGAACTTGCAGGTTCTATCCAGCTGTCTCCTCTGCCGGGGATATATTACCCTCCCCAGTTCACACCCATTCTTTTCACCTGGCTCCCCTCTGCACTTTCTTTGGGTATCAGCTTAGATGTGACTTCTTAAAGGAAACTTTTGAGGGGGAGAGGTCTTCCGTATTTGGCCAGGTTGTGTAGTGAAACAAATCCAGTGGCACTCATCTATGTCTCAAAAAGAGCTTGAAATCAAGAAGTCATCATAGATGGAGAATCAAGAAGTCATTATATATCGAGACTGCATCCACAGCTCAGAAGGCCAATCCAACTCCAGTCCCTAATCCCACTGCTCACAGAATTGTGTGCTGGTCAAGCAGAATGGCGAGGTGGGGAGCAGATCACAAGTCAGTGAGTGCAGAGTCGCCTGGATACAAAGTTTGTGGAAACGTAGCAGGATGCCAACAGCATTCAGTGTCAGCAGCAAAGGCCCAACAAACACGAAGACAGAGGGGCAGAGAGTGAGGTAGACCCCAGACCTTCACTCTCCTATAAAATGCCCCCAACCCCAAGAATGTGCCATCAAGCTACCGCTTAATGGACATGTGTAGCTCCTCCCATAGCCAGGAGTGTCTAATTGACTAGAAATCATCCAACTACCCCCGCTTGGCAGACTGGCCCAATTCTCCTCCTGTATGTTCCCCAGCACTTCCCTAGCACTGATTACGGTGCATATCACAGTGAGGGATGGCTGTCCGGCCCCCGTCTGTTGTCCTCTCTAGGCTTTGATTACCTTGAGTGTATTCACCATGATATTCCCAGCACCCACCATAGCGCCTAGATCAGAATAAAGGTTCAATTAATGAGTACTGAATGAGCAAAGTAATTACTGCATTTTATTTGTTTGTTTGTTTAGAATGGGAGATAATGAGAGGTGGAAGACACACTTGTCCAGAGATTTTGGACCGAAATTATGTGTACACTCCATTTCTACTACAAATTCCTTGATACAACAGAAGAGATATTTAAAAAGGAGTAAATCCATAGTAATGTTTATATTTGTCACAGTTAGATGACAATGTATTAAAACAATAAGAGTTCCTTACTTACCCAGGCTATATTTTAGTGTCAGGACTGGGATAAAGATGGGAATATTGTTCTTTGCATTCTGTGCATTCATCTGAAAGTCATAGAAGAAATCGAACATGGAGGATTAAATGGAATGGCTTTTAGAAACAATTCTGAAAGAGGCATGTTTCACTCCTCTCCAGAACCTAGCCTCCTTAAAAAGATTGTCTAACACAGGAGTGGGGGAGAACGCCAAGAAGGCTCATCCTTGTGCCCTTCCCTTTCCCTGCTATGGAAAAAACTTTTAGGTGTAGATAGTCCTGACCAAAGGCAAAATCCACGAACCTAAGAATTCTGTCTTTAAGTGAACTCTCACCACTGCCCAAACCATACCCCATTATCCAAGGCATTTCAAAAGTCACAGGAGTGTAACAAGTGCTACATATGCTTTCAGGTGACCTTTGAGTTCAAGGCTTTGAAGAGCAGAAGGATGGGAGTTAGAGGAACCATCTCACCTCTCTTAAATCTCAACCATACTTACTCAAACTAAGGTTGAAGAAACATAGATGGCACATAAAACTGTATTTGCAGCACTCTAACAGTATAGCTCATACTTTGAGAAGTCAGTGACCTCTAACTGTGAAATGGTAATATGCTAAATTATGTGCTTAATTAATTCCACCAAACAGCATACCACATAATTGGCAAAACAATTCCGCAGGCAAGTTCCATCACCCAAGACTAATGTACATAAAATACACACAGAAAGATCACAAGCACCTCCTCAGTAAACTTCTGCTTAGGAGAATGTTAAGGTTAATTTCTGCCAGAGTTGCTTGAAAGATGCACTCATTAGCACTTAATTGCTTGTCTTTTTTCTCTTTGTGCTGCTACTGTGTGGGATAAAAATTAAGGAGACATAATTTTTTATTGCCAGTTTCCTCTAGATCCGAAATCCAAGGAAAAATGCTTCCTGTAAGATTTTACTAGGGAGAATTACACTTTCCACAAGTTTCTTGCTAGTCTTTTTTAAAATTTCTTTCTTACTTGTTTGCTTGTCTCTTAATATACGAAAACAACTGCACCAGGATTCTGGGAAACCAAGTTCAGCAATGTAGCTGCTGTCTCAGAAAGTCAAAGATATGTGCTTACCCTTTTCACAAGCACTAATATGGAGCTAGCTATACTCCTATATTTAAAGAATAAAAAAATTGGATGAAAGAGTAAAAGCAGTAGCATAACTACCCTTTCTCGCACTACATAATGTTACACATGCCTTTGTAATTAGTTCTATAGCTCTAGCATATTGAGGTCCTTGAAACAGACTAGGTCTTTGACTTTTATGTGACTGACAAAGCGTGAGTGGGTATGCAAATAGATGGATGAATGGTAGAACCAAGTTAAAAATCCAGTTCTCAGACTCTGTAGGCCATTGTGCTGGCAGGATACTTCCCTGCAAGTACCCAGATGTTTCAGGCTGGTAAAAAGAATTTACAGAGGACACCTCAGCCAGTGATGATATCCTCCTAATCTTCACATACATTTATGGCTGAACCAATTTGGAGATTTATTTTCAGAGAGGGTTCATTGATTTCCTTGTGATCTCTCTTGGTTCACATAAACCCTTGTGAATTGGTAGTGCAGTGGTGGGAGAGCAGCCCCGTACAAGGCCTTTGGCAGGGCTTGACAGTTGAAACATGAGGCAAGACTCTTTCCTAACAGAAAGACACACTGACTGAGACTGGAGAGCAAAGGAAAAAGAAGACAGACCCATTATATTTATTGCTTTCCAGAGACCAAAAGAGCCTCTCTTCAGAGTCTGAGGAAGCAGCAGGACTCCACCTTCTACTGCCTACACATCACATACGTCTGGCCCTCTCGATGTCATGCTTCTCACCTGATCTTTAATCATCTGTGTTCCATGAATCAAATCTATTCTTGAGGTGACCTCTCAATGCAAGTGGGATGTCCTCAAGGTCATACTTTGGTTCTCATGGATTTGCTTTAATTTTCTGCAGCTTCAACTCAAAAACTGGCATGAGTAATTGATCTCTTCCTCAGGGAACTCTTGGTCTTATTCTGACTAATATCGAGTTTTTCCACCGTCGCTTGCCACAGATATAATCCTTTTGGCTCCTGTGCATTCCAATAAGCAAGGTCCATGTGCATAGTTGCAGTCAGTATGTTGTTTTAAAGGCATTTGCAATGAATAAGTGGTTAATTTTGCAAAATTCTATCGTGTGATCTTTGGTGTCATCTCTATAACCAAGCCACATTTTCCAACTACGGATCCTTCTTTGTTTCCAACTTTCACATTCATCCACCAGCTTGATCAATTTCAGACTGAAGAATAGAAATTCTCAATTTCTGGTTGGTACATGCATTTAAATTGCAGTCATATTAACCAGTCCTCCTTGTAGGCATATAGGTATTATCCTATCATTGATAGCACTGAACTTCAATCTAAATCTTTTCTTTCTTTATTCATTTTATTGGGGGCTCTTACAGCTCTTATCACAATCCATACATGCATACATCATAATTTCCAAAACTCTTTCTACTTGAGCCCTTGATATCAGCTCCTTATTTCCCCCCTCCTCTACACTCCCTCCCTCATGAGCCCTTGATAATTTATAAAAAAAAAAACTGCCCCCACGTATTACACCAACTTCTGTCTACCTTCAACCACTTTTCTTCTGTCCATTCCCCTTGGAAGGTGTCATATGTAGATCATTGTGATCGGTTCTCCATGTCTCCCCCTACCTTCCCTTTCCCCTTCTGGTGTCTCTCATCTTATTACTGGTTCTGAGAGGTTTATTTGTCCTGGATTCCCTGTCTTGTGAACTCTTATCTGAACCAGTGTACATGCTCTGGTCTAGTCAGATCCGTAAGGTAGAATCGAGATCATGGTAGTTGGGGAGGGGTGGGGGCGCATTAAAGAACAACTAGAGCAAGAGTGCCCAATACGTCAATCGCAATCCACCAGTCGATCACAAATGTAGTGTGGGTAGATCTCATGGTGTTAAAAAATGAGATGTAAGCCTATCATCAATTCATCACTTAATTCGTGTACAGTTCAGCCAGTCAGCTGCAATCTTAGATGTCAAATGCAGCTGCAAACAACTGCACTAAGTGCAGCAAAACTGGCACACTAAGTTATTACTAACATTTAGACCTTGGATTTTTTTTCTCTTAAATGTAAGGAAGGGCATTAAAATGAGGGGGGAGCTGGACCAAGTAAGAAGACAAAAACGTACCACTTTCACACAGAATGGGAGATTTCGACACTACAAGCTGACATTCAACTGAAGTCCAGAATGCAGGAACAGTTTAGTCTCAGAGGGAAAGTACCAAAACAAAAAAATGTGCTACCTCTTTGATGGCATTTTCAGGCTCTACTATTATGTGAGTTAACTTTTTCCCACATAAAGATCATTAAGTTCAAGTACTGTTCCACCATGATTGATGTTCATTTGGAAGTGTGCTTGAGGCTGCCTGTCAGCAGAAACCGACAGGACTATGCACCCCTGGCTCATTTCATTCAGTGCAAGTCATCAAAGTAAACTCCGGCAATGACAAAAAATATACATAGTTAATTGTGTTGTGTTGTGCAATATGGACTCATGCAGTTATGCAAGGAACATAAACATACATTGTACATATAACGAATTCTCAATGTATTTATGAAAAAGGTAATAGATTAATGTATGTTTTGCCTTATTGTAGTTGGTAGATCATTTTGACTTGATCATTTTATAAGTAGTTCACATGCTGAAAAATTATGAGCACCCCTGAACTAGAGGAAAGTTGTCTGTAATCAGTGCTATACTGCCCCCTGATTGACTCATCTCTTCTTTGTGACACTTCTGTAAGTGGATCTGATTGTCAAAAAACGGGCTTTTGGTCTTCTCTCTGCCCACTCCTTCATTCATATTGATACAGTTTTTTATTCTGAGTCTCAGATGCCTGATATATGAGCCCATCGACATCTCATCATCACCCAAACTAGTGTACTATTCCATGTGGGCTTGGCTGCTTCTCAACTAGATGATGACTTGTCTGTCTTCAAGCCCTTAAGACCCCAGACAGTATATCTTTTGATAGCTGGGTACCATCAACTTTTTTCACCGTATTTGCTTATGCATTCATTTTGTCTTCAATGATCATGTCAGGAAGATGAGCATCACAAATGCTGGATTATTAGAGCAAAGTGTTCTTGAACTAAGGGAGTACCTAAGTAGAGGGCCAGTGTCCATCTGCTACCTAATACTGAACATATAAATATGTATATGTACATAGATCTATTTCCTATTGTTATTCATAGATGTTTTTACATATGTACATGCCTGTATTTAGAGCTCTACAAATGCCCTCTTCCTCCCAGTTCTTTCTTCTATTTCCTTAAAGTTAAATCTTGAAAAATATGTTTGTTTGTTTTGACAGTAAATGTGATGCCATTCTTCTTCAGTTTGCCATGTCTAGCATAACAGATAATGTGATTGCCTGATTCAAATGGTGTAAACCAGTCCACTTAAGCTCACTGATGCCCAGACTATTGATCTCTTAAGTGTTGCATTTCATTTTTGATGACTTCCAGTTTTCCCAGAACCACACATTGCACAGGTTAGATATTAATGGATTCGTGCAGCTGTTTGTTTTCATTTTGAGTTGTGCTACATCAGCAAACGAAGGTCCTGAAAGCTTTGCTCCATCCATATCATTAAGATTGACTCTACGGTGGGGAGACATTTCTTCCCTCATCATATTTTGAGCGTCTTCCAGAAGAGCCTCATCTTCTAGAACTACATCAAAGAATATTCCCCTATTGTTCACGAAATCTTCAGGGACCAAACTTTGCAGAAGCAGGTCACCAGGTTCTCTGTCCCAGTTTGCCTTAGCCTCAAAAGCCCTACTGAAACCTGGCTGCCATGGTGGGCCTAGCTGGCATTTAAAAAACGGTTGGAATCGTTTATAGTCTCAAAGCATGATGCAAGCTACCAGAGTATGGCAGACTGACAGACAAGTGGTATAGATGTGGAGATAGAGATAATATATGCTGTGGTGAGAAAGCTAACTGAAAGGCTGATGCTTAGCACCCACCAGGCACTCCACAGAAGGTGGGAGCTCAGACTACCATCCCCTGAATATGAAAACACACTGCACACCTTCACAGCTCTGTCTGAATGCATGTGCACACATTTGCTTTTGTATTCCGGAAGCTATTAAGTTAATGGAGCCTTTGACTCAAAATCTAACAAAACTTTGCAGTGATATCTTGTGTACCTAACTTTCATGCATGGTTTGTTCTTTGTTTTACCAACACCCTCTCCCATCTTAGGAAAGGAACTTGGAGGGGGAACCAAGAGTTTGGAATGCAAAATTGAGGAGAGTGCTGTAACACCTGCTTTAGAGGAGACCTCCTCACCCCCCACAGACCCTCAGCAACCTTCCTGGCAGGTTTCCACAGACATTGAAAACACTGAAAGGTAAGTATGAAGTGATCCTAAATAGACTAGCATGAATGGATTGCCAATGTCCTTCCAGTTTATGCTCTTAGAGTTCACGGAGGGTTGAAATTTTCTATTTCAGGTTTAAAGACCAAAACAAAAACAGTGCTTTCTTTTTTCTACTGGAGAGATAGAGTTGGAAGGAATCTTGGGGATTGTCTACTCTACAGATTAAAAAAAAAAGACTGAACTGAGGGATAGTGACTAGACCACAATCCTACATGAGAACAGCAAAAGAACCTCCATTAGGCACAGGCTCTCAGGTCTCTGCTTATCTCACTCCAACACATGGTCTCTCAAGGAAAAAGGAAAACTGTATGTTTCTTTGGGCAGGAAGAACATTGAGACTACAGCCTCTCACAGCGCAAGCACTGAGTTGGTCCAAATCTCCATTTTTTTAAGGAATAAGTGTCTAAAATCATGCAGACCTGCTTCCTGTAGATTTTCAGAATTCTGGTAGGTGGAATGATCTACTTATCTGTGAGTCAGAGGCCAAGTATTCTGGCCTATTGACAAACGGAGTTTTGCAGAGCTCCCTAGCCTTTCTCTCCTGGAATATACTTTAGTGATTCCTTATATTCAAATAGAATCCATTTGTCTTAGCAACTTTAGCTTCCTGCTAGTGGGAGAATATTTTTTCTAGGGGGATTCTATAGGGATCCTATCTCATTTGAAAAAGAAGAACAATAATGATATGTGGTAATACGTGTCATGTCTCATCGAGATGCGAAGAATGCCATTCTGTGAGGCAGAAGGACAAGGTCCTTGTTTATCAGTCTTCATATTGATATCTGTGTCCTTTGTGGCTAAGCTGCACAGAACAGCTGAATGAATACCAGGCAATTCCATTGAGTGTTCTGTGTGTGGGGGGTTGAGTCATTGACAAGATAATGAACATTTTATTTTCTTATTTTTAGAAATGTAGCACACAATGGCACTTATAGCCATTGTGGTTCTACTTTGTGATTATAATATAATTCTAAGGCTAATTACCAAATTTCTGTGTTTACAGAAAATTGGAGCATGTGGCAATTATGTGCTATTAATAAAACTTGGACTTTGTTATAAGCTTGGAAAACCAACCATTTAAAGAACAAGGCTGTTTGGTGCAGTATGATAGACCCATAGACAACCTAGAAGGGAACAATTTATGCTAATTTCTATAATAGAACATTCCTTCCTCGATTTCCAGGGGGAAAGATCTGCCAGAATGACATGGTGAAGATATAATCAATGAGCAAAGCCATTTTTCTTTCCAGAAACTTTGCACAGCCCTGATATTCAAACCTAGAGCTTGTAAATCAAGCTGTGAGCAGTAATGAAAATAACTGTGGATAGCATTCAAGTTCAGCTTAGAAGTCCAGATTGAGGTCAAAGGCAGTAGGAAAGATAAAAAGATAAAAACAAGACAGACCTGGTGCTGAAGGGAGGCTCCTTCTGTCCTCTCTGGCTCTCAACCTTAAGAGACTTGTAGGTCTCAAAGCAGAGTAAGCATAAAATCATAATGAGGGCCTTTAAAAACAACGATGCCTGGCTGCCACTCTAAGCCAACTGAATAAAAATCTGTTGTAGTGGAGCCAGAGCATAAAGTGATTCTTTTGGGCATCAGTGAAGAGAACTATTTTATGGGGAGACTTTGCTCTGATCCCACATATTGCATTCCTAGGCTTTTCCTGTCATGAACTCGCTCACTTCCCACTCATCCCATCCACCCTTGATAATTTTACCTGAAACGGAATGTGCCCCTTGCACTCCTGGATGGAGGACACTGCATTCCTTTTCCATCATGGCCACTTTCCCTCTCTAGAGATTCTTTTCAGAATTTGTAAGCCTGAAGTCCCTCACACAAAGGAAAACTGAGAAAAGGGAGTGCTATGCGCTTAGGGCAGGGAGCTTCTAAATGTGCTTATAGTTATGTTTCTACAAAGTGATTTCACTAGACTGTTTGTTTAAAGAGTCAGCAAACTTTATTCACAGGTAATGGGGACTCCATGCAAGTTTTTAAACTCACTTTCACCAGACTGTTCTATCCTTCCTTTTCCAATGAGCTGTTGCCAGGTTAGCTTCCTTCTTATATGTTGGTGAGTATCCCAGAAGGGCTCTCAATGAGGTCTCTGTTCTTCTCAAGACCAAACCAAAAAATAAATTCACTGAATCAAGTCAATGCTGACTCTCAGTCATCCTCATGTGGGTTTCTGATACTTTAACCGTTTACAGGAGTAGAAAACCCTCTTTCTTCTAACCTGCTCATCTCCTAATCACTATGCCACCAGTGGTCCTTAGCAAAGCAGTGGTATTTAACTAGATCATACTTAAAATTAAATTCTGTCTTTCCTTAAATGGCAAAGAAAAGTTAGACAGAATTTTCATAACATTTAGATGATCTCTACCACGCCTGTCTTGTTCCACCACCTAAAAAATTGTCTGAAAACCTTTTTGTCTGTTATTGTGTCTCTAGTCTAGAGTTAATTAAAAGATGTATCTGATTTTTCACCAAGCTATCTTTTTGCTGTCTTAAATGAATTATGTCCTGGAAGTTAAATAGTATTGACTTAGTGTACATGAGGGTACATCATATAGCGTTCATAATAGATCACAAAAGACTTTATTTAAAAACATATACATCAAACTTGAAGCCATTGTTTCTCAACATATCCTCCATTTGGGAGCATGTAGTTCTAGAAGGTAGCATTCCTGTCTCTCTAGTCCTCCTGCCCTCAACCCCCAAAATTACATACCTTTAGATTCACACCATATTAAAATGACAGTTTGGGCTTGTTGAGAGACTCAAATCATGTTCCTTTTAAATTTTGAGTTTGGGAAACAAAAACACATCTGAAGGATGTACTTGACACACAATGGATTATGTATGGATTGTGGCAAGAGTTGTATGAGCCCATATATATATATATGAGCCCAGTATATATATATATATATATATATATATATATATACTGGATAAACGATAGGTTGAGAAATAACAGCTTCACATTTTTGATATTTTTGTTTAATAAAAGTTTCTATGAGCTTGTAAAAACAACAACAGCATCTGAAGGGACAAGGTCAAGGCTGTAGGTTACAGAGGGTAAGGTTCCTCGTGAAATTCTCATGGGAAAGCCATTGCTACCCAACTAACATTTGAATTGTGGTGCTGGTGAAGAATATTGAAAATGCCATACACTGCTCAAAGAAGAAGAAAATCTGTTGTGTTAGTCTGGATAGACTAGAGGAACAAACTTCAGAGACATGCATATAGGTATAAGGAAAGGGTTTATATACAAAAGAAATGTGACACTAAGAAGGCATCCCAATCCAGTCCAGTGCAAAGTCATAAGTCCAATATTAACCCATATGCCCGAAGTCAGTCTATAAAGTCTGCTTCCGACTCAGGAAGTCACAGGTCAGTGAGTGCAGAATTCTGGCACTGGCAGGGGTCTCCCCATGGCTCTTTGCTTCTAGGGTTCAGGTCCATCAACAGCATGCCACTCCAGCTTCAGAGGTCTGTCTTAATCAGGGCAAAGCCGGGTGGTCTCTCCACTGGCTCCTCCAACTTCTCCAACGCTGCCAACTTGTCTTGTCCATGATTAATCGTCTCTGAAACGAACTCCCAACAACTGGGGAAGATAGCTTCTCATCTTCACGAGGGAAATACCGCGAGATTTCCCAGGAGTCTCAGGTGAAAGCCATGCCCACACAGAGGCCTCATCAGCTACTCCATGGCTATCTCCAGATTAACGGGCCAGACTCCATCCCTACATTTCAATTATAAAATTAACATAAGCACATGACTGCCATATCTGTCTTAGCAGTGGTACAGCCAGAATTCTCCTTAGAAGTAAGGATGGAGAGATTTTGTCTCACGTGCTTTGGGCATGTTATCAGTAGATAGATACCGGTCCCTGGAGGATTATCTCCTTGCTGAAGTAGAGGTGCAGTGAAAGAGAGGAATTGGCACAGTGACTGCAGCAATGGGATTGAGCGTAAGAACAATTATGAAGATGGTGCAGGACCCAGCAGTGTTTTGTTCTGTTGTACTTAGTGTCAGTAGGTGCTGGAACCAGCTCTTTGTACTTCACAACACCCTAGAACAGCAGTTCTCAAACTGTGAGTCACAATTCTCTGGGAGGTCAAATGACCCTTTCACAGGAGTTGCCCGACTCATAACCCTAGCAAAAATTACAGTTATGAAGTGGCAATGAAAATAATTTTACAACTGGATAGTTGTAAAACATGAGGAACTATATTAAAGGGTTGTGGCATGAAGAAGGTTGAGAACCACTGTCCTAAAAGAGTGGGCAGATACACTGTCTTGATGGAAAAAATAATTCGTTGTTAAAATTTTCCTTGTCTTTTTCTCACCGATGCAGTTTTCAATTTTCTAAGAACATTTTCATAATAAACCCTTGTGATTGTCCTTAAACAATATCTATCTAGATTATCCCTTTGGAGAGCCCCAAACAGTTACCATAACCTTTTAAATGGACCACTCTCCCTTGAATTTAACTGGCTTTACGAAAAGTCCTCTCAAAAGCCATTGTTCTGATTGTGCCTTCTGTTTTAAAAACTCTCTGATGAAACTTAGACAAGTGAATTACTGGAAAGACTCATCTGCAGTCATCCACTGATCACAGAGATTTGTTTAAACATGTTTTTGTTAATAAGTCCATGTATGTACGAAGTGGAATTCTATTAAAAAACATGTTTTTTTAATAAGTCCATGTATGTACGAAGTGGAAAGCAATACTTTCTGATCTACCATTTTATTTGAGAAACATCATGCCAAAGATTTGAGAAGTCCAATTCTTCCATGTCCTGGGTTAGAAGCCCCGTCTTAAACAAGAAGCTCCCAAGATAGCTTCCTGCGCTACAATTTTGTGCTTTTATGATCACATGAACTCAGTGATGTTTCATAATTTGGTTACCCTCTTCCTGCTGATCCTTTGTCAAGGCTCAACTTGGTCAATAATGGGGCAGACTATGTCTCTCTTTCATTTACCTAGCATTTTCAGAGACTTACTTGCAGTGTCCCATCAGTTGAATAAATGTAAGCCTTTTGGTGTGAATGCTTACTCCCTGGGTTGCACTGAATTCCCATCATGGTCATGAGAAACTCAAGCCTGCCTAGCCATAATAGCTTGCTGAGTATTATAGCACTCCCATCCCAGCCCGTCTCTTCCCAGAGCAGTAGAAGTTCATTAATCTAGTTTTGTGCCCTTTACCTCTCCTTTATACATCTGAATTACTGTCCTCATTGCTGGCAGTGTTTTCTTCTGATCTGAAGCTCCCACAGCAGAATGTCATGTATAAGTCTTTGGCAGAGAAGTTCTCATACCTTCTGAGCCAGCCCATCTCAATTTTTTTCTTACAAAACCAAAATAAATTCAGTATGGGCCTCTTAGAAACTAGAGCTAGTACAATTTGGCATGCATTGTGTCCTTCAGTTGTCTCTTAGAAGAGTCTACTTAATATTTCATTTCAAAAACTCATGCTTGATAATTCTCTCTTTTTATCAACTTTACAGAGACATCCGAGAAATGAAAAACCTTTTAAGCAAACTCAGGGAAACTATGCCTTTACCATTGAAAAATCAAGGTGAGTCCTGTCATTTCTCTTTGAAGCAAAAGATGGCTGTGACTTGAGAACTAGAAGCAAATTTTATGCACATACAATAAAGATCTTGAGGGCTGAGCCCCGTTGGCATAGTGGTTGTGTGCGGGACTGTGGCCCACTGGGACAGAGGTTCAATTCCAGCAGTGGGGCTGGGCCTCCTACTCCCACCACCGGAGAGCAGTGATGCCCCCCCCCCCAAAAAAAAAAACAATAAAGATCTTGAGTACAGGAAACTCCTTGGTCATGAATGTAATCAGTTCCTACCTGTCTTTTTAATCATTTGTGGGTAATTCAGAACATAAGCATACGGCTTTCATTTAGCCATATTTTAGTGCAAGAAAATGCTTTAACCTTTCAATGATTGATTGGAAATTAGGCAACGTCGTTGTGACAAAGAATTTGTTGTGAGTAGAGTTGGTTCAATTGTTTCACTGAGCGAGCAGATTTGCATAATTCTAAAGGACAACAGTTATGTACACCAAGATTTGTAGCCTAGAGACTACCTGTATACATATGTCTCATTTGGAGAAGATAGTGTAGAAGATGCAGTCTCTCAGTTGAATGCAGTTTTCTTCTCCAGTGTACCGAAGTACATAGAAGTTAAATAATGGAACCCACACTTTGAAAGTACAAAGCTATCTGTCACTAAAACTATCTGGACTAGGAGGATGCACAATAACACCAAAATGAAAAAGTTACTTACTAGAACATCCGTGAGGAAAGGCTGCTATAAGCTTTGTTGAATCATTGCAACTTCACTCTGCCTCCAACATAGAAGGATGATATGACCCCGGGAGCCAACAGTAAGTCAGTCATTGTTAGAGTCTGTAAGGAAACAAATGACTACTGAGCGCTTTCATTGCAGGTCCATAGCCAGAGCAGGTGCTCGTGGAGCATCATAATCAGAAAGTCGAGGGAAAAAAAGTGTTAGAGGTCACCAAGACATTCTTGAGGCCAAGTCCTCATCCAAAGGTGGTGGTTGAAATGCAGCAGTGCTCCCCAGCATGCTCGCTGGCAATCTGCTCCTGTAGAAAACAGATTCACCTCAGCTCTCCACCACGGCGTCGGTGCTAATGCACCGTGAGCCTGGAAGACAAGGTGGAATGGCCCCTCTGCGTTTCTGAGACTGTAAATGTTTACAGCAATAGAAAGCCTAACTGCTAACCTTGTGAATCCCAGCCCAACGGGTGATCATGAGGTCATCAGGGCTCCTTAAAAAACAAAAACAAGATTTCAACCTAGGAAACTTCAAGGAACAGTTCTAGTCTGTCACATTGGGACACTATGCATAGGAATTGACACGATGGCACACAGCAAGAAAATCCTGTTTCCATTGAAAGAGCCTGGGCGGAAAGGGGAGAGTCTGTCTGTGGCTGGATGAGCTGTAGGAAGACCTGCCACCAAAGTTGAAGCACCACCCTGGCTGAGGGAGCCATATGGCAGAGGTGGAGACATGGGCACCAGACAAAGGGGCTGTGGGTGATTGTGGTTCGACCAGCATGGGATGAGGCATCGGGTCGTTAGGAATGAAGTAAGAAGCAGAGAAGATATGATAACTGGTGATTTTTAGC